>JAHWFP010000203.1:32475-67674 GCA_023313725.1 Lithobius niger | reverse complement strand
AAAAAAAAACTGTTAGCACAAAGTAAGAGAGTTACCAAAACCAACCCACTGATTCATAGTGGATAATTTACTCAATTTCAACTGTACACACAACCTTTAAAATGTTGATGCAAATTTTCAAAAGTCAATAAATCACTTTACGTTATTATGCTTGAAAGTCGACAATCTTCCTGAGGCTTCATGTGATTACGAGAGCTGTTTATAACTACTGCATTGGACGGTTTGTTGACATTCACGATGCAGTAGTTGTAAAGGAAGATAGTCAACGTTCAAGCACAATAACATAAAGTGATTTATTGACTTTCGTCGAAAATTTGCACCATCGTTTTAAAAATTGTGTGTATAGTTGAAGTTGAGTAAATTATCCGCTCATTATGAATCGGTAGGTTGGTTTTGGTAACTCTCTTACTTTGTGTTAACAGTATTTTTAACATTGTCGGCTTTTCGAGAAATTTGTTGTGTTGGACGGTTTCCTGGATAGGCTCCGTGAGTTTGCGGATGTAAGTGAGTGCCACCTTGATGGGTGTAGTTGTCGAGTTCACTCGAGGTGGTTGCAATGTCTGTTTCAGCCAAATTGGGTTTGTGATTTCTTCTATTGAAAGCCTTCTTTATTGTTTTGTTGATAATGTAATATGATGGACAGCCTAGTTTGAGAAATTTTTCCTTGGTTTGATGGATATGGGGTTGAAAGAATTAGAGACGGTTTGTTGACATTCGCCTTGCAGTAGTTGTAAGAAACTCTCGTAATCACAAGACGACTGAGGAAGAAAGTCGATGTGCAAGCACCATAACACCAAGTGATTGATTAACTTAAGAAAATTTACAACAATGTTTTAAAAGTTGTGTATATAGCTGAAGTTCCGTTAATTATCCCTTTAACCCGCTGATTGAGGAACCAAAACCAACACCAAACGAGAAAAAGTCTAAAGAGTCTTAATCTTCATGAGCATGACACTCAATGTCCCACGCACCGATACAAAAGCTGAAGAACAAAAGTCCATTACTAATCAAAACAAGGACTTACCTGCTGCAAGTGACCCAAAGTCACTGGGGAAGCGAATCCAGTACCACGTGTAGATGTGGCACCTGATTGCCCACAAACACATTTGGAGTATATCAGATTCCATGTGTACAGTGTAAGGCGATTTATGTCGATGCAACCAGACACGAAATTAACATCCGAATGCTTGACCACATCACCTGGACAAGCACTTTCAACCCAGTCAATGGGATAGCAGTCCGTCAAGTATCTGCACAACACTCCATTGACTGCAACCATGCAACCACAATTTTAGTGTCAAATTCTGGTAGGAATTATCCACTTACAAACATCCAGCCCCCAACCTGCCCACCATTGGCCCTCTTACCCATCCTCAAATCTACGAATGCATAGCAAGTAAATGGAGAGCCATAACAAGCTGCGCTGCCCGTCGAGCTGCAAAATATCTGTAGTTGCGAGCAAATTTTCAAATTCCGAGACAGAAACGCACGGAAGAGCCAATGTGATGCAAATAAACAAAACAATTAATCTTCCTTCAAGTAGGGCCTCAAGAAGACAAACGAAGCTCAACATCTTTCCAATGTTTGATTTTTCTGAAAAAAACATGTATTTTCAATGGTTTTGCATAGTACTTTATTCGATTCGAAAAGGTCGTGCTTGCCTCTAGTTTCTAAGTGAGCCCACAAGTGCAACGCAATGTTAAGTCTGATAAATATTGGAGACTAAAAATCTCAGTGTGCCTGAAGAAGACAAACATGTAGACTCTTGAGACTTAGCTGGTTCGTCGAATCTTTGCAGCAAGAAAATTTCCTGCTGACATTTTGATTTAGCGTGTTTCTTTACATCATGACTTACCCAGTTCCAAGTAATTTGCCGCACAGTATTTTCAAATTAATTCTACGAACGTCCAATTTTTATTTCTCAGTCCAATAGCCTACTGTTATTGTGAATCATGAAAGTATAAACAACTAAAAAAAACGAGATAGGTTGTTTCATACTTTTAGATTAAGTACAAGTGTTTTTTTTTTCGGTAATTCCTTACCCTCTTATATGATTGGATTCAGAGAGGCATGATTTAAAGCCATCTTTGTTTAGTACATTTGTGTGCTTTAATAATAATTTGGGTTCCAATTTGATGTGAGGTAAAGTCTTGCGCGGACAATTGGAGGTCATGGATAACAGCACTCTGAGTCACTCTCGCCAGGACAGATACAAACTGATGCCAATTCACACCATGTGCTCCCAAATCTGAATTGCATTGGCTGTTATGAAGGTTTGTGTGGTTGGAAATTAATTTTAACTGAACTACTGTTAAATTTTGAAAGAGCGACGATCTAACAAACTAAATTTGTGAATTAATGAAAAAAGGCATTGCGCTTTTGCTGTACTGAATCTAGGTCTTTCATTTTAGCATAGAAAACAATGGCTATTTAAGGGGATAAAAAGGTAATGTCATTAACTGCAATATTTCAGTAATATTGCATCAGAAGCAACAATTGGTGGGTTAAATTGGCTATTACGATTTTACGTTTTAAGGCATTTTTTTGGGGTGGGAAGGGGGATGAATGGTGGCAGCTCTGCCTGGGTGGTTAATTACAGTAGGGTGTTCTTGTTGTGTTGGTAACGAAAGAAATTATGTCCCTTTTTTTAATGTGTACTCACAAATTCGCACATTCCTCTGGACTTTAAGTAGGTTTTGATTGCCTACAAGTAGGCTTTCCTGTACGACTCAGTTTTGCAACATTACTTCAAATGATTGGAAATGTTGCAAATGTGTTCATTTTCCTGTTTTGCCCTATTACGATAAGTTTTTGCTACATTCACTTAAAACCCGTGTAAATGTTGCGAAGAATGCACAAAGTGAGCAGGAACGTCCAGTTAATGTTAGCCTGACCTAGTGGAAAAATTGTTCCATGTAGTCTTTATATTTAATTCAAAGTAAAATGCAAATTGGTTGCCTGTTTATTACAGTTTTTAGCACAGTAATGGGTAAAACCTACAAATCTAATCTCGCTGCCAACCCACCTTCTCTCCCAAGTTTTCTTACCTTGAGTATGGATCCCACCGTGTTGGATATCTGTGGTTCAATAATAGGCTTACTTGCTTTCGAATACCTTTTAAATGTATGTCTTTTAAACAAGGCCCACACTGTAGGCAAGAATTTAAGTATCTGCTGCTTTGTGAACTTGGGGATAAATGTATATTGGTAGCGAGTCCCTGTTTGTGAAGTTTTGACAAGTTCTGCATAGGAAAAAAAGACTTCCTTCAAATGCAAAATTCGTAAGTCTGAGGTAAAGTAATTATACAAGTTACACTTAGTAACAACTCCAAACGTTCACCATTCATTCTTAATGCAGTTGGGAAGCATTTATAAATGGCTAAGTTCTAGTCTGTACTGAGTCATCAAATTGATTATTCAAAAATAGTCAGCAAAAGTTCAGAGTCGGCTAAATTGTACAAGTTGTGATAATCTCACAGTGTTTTGCTATTAGCATCCCTCCAGGCAGTTTGCACATACATGTATTGAGTAACAGTTACGTGTGAATAGAAGGCTACCCTGCTTAGCAGTTCAGTAGCATTAAACTTGTCAAAGGAATCAACGTAATCGTGTGGGTGAATGCACTGTCGCGTAAGGTAAAAATTGAATCTTGTGCCGTATATTATAATCCTAATGGGTGCAACCTATACACTTTCAGTAAAAAGGCAATGATCTCGTACTTTCAAAGCATTAATTTCGTATCGTGTTTCACGAACATAACAATGAGTCGAGATAGAAAAGTTTCATTCATTTTCTGACGTAAGGAGTTAAAGAAAATAGTCAGACTTAGTTTTCAACATTATACTAAATTTCAACGAAATTTGAAAAGAATTCTTCCACACAATCATTCCATCTGCACACTCTTTGTGCAAAATAGTTTTATCATAAGCAATAACAACGAACAACTACCTGCAAGACGTATGAGAATTAATCTTGTGCGAAATTACGTGTTAGGATCACGCTTATGGTTACTTCATTTTGACAGTCCACTTTAAAAAATCTGCTTACAAAACAGACATGGTATTTTGATATGTTCTAGTTTAAACTCTACACATCATATATGATAATTCAGAGCCGAATTAGCCCTAAACCACATTAAACATTCATGACGTATATATTTATGACTATGTACCAGTCTGTAGGAATATTTAATATAACAATAATGATGGCTTCTCACTGATAAAACTTTGACTTCGGGACAATTTCTACATTTACTGAAATAAATCGGCAATACAATGTGAATTTCACACCCGTATAGATATATTGCAATATTATTCAAGTACATCAAATCCCCCTGCCTGCTCCATTCTTGTAATTTTAGTTGTAGGTGCATGTGCCGGTCACCTTGCATAGGGAGGTAAGACGGGAACTATAGCTGTAAAATCAATTAATTTGTGGGTGAATGGAAAATAATGAAACCTCCTGACAGGTCAACTGAACTTTGAACTTTTTAACTTTGAACTTTAATGGGTACAACGAGGTACAATGAGGTAATAAAGAATATATATATATATATATATATATATTACACAGACACATTTTAAGCATAGATTGATAATAGAAATATACTTATAAATCTTCTGGCAGTGGAGCACGCAATACATCACAAGCTTGTACCATCTTTTCAAGTTCATGAATCTTTGTTTCCTGTATTTCACTATCTCCCATAGTTAATTAAAATATCATGGATCTCCTCACCAAAATGTGTGCGCCAGCCATGCAAGTCTTTAAACAAAGTCTCCACAACAGTATTTTTGCAGCTACTAAGCTCACACCATAATAAAATCGTTTTCCAGCAGGCCATAAGTGGAAAGGTCAAACAGTTCACCTCAAAACAAGCTTCATTGTTACTAGATGTGATAGACCACCCATTACTTCTTTTTACACAGAAATGGTACACTTTTCCCCGTTCATTCCAAAGCTTCTTGGTATAATTGCTAAAAAATTCTATGCCATATGAATGCAAGGTGCAACTGTTCATGACACGCCAAAGATCCCTGTCAGAAGTTGTCGAAATTGAATGTAGATAGCATTTCCTTGACTCTTCCACTTGAGATGGCTTGTAAAAATTACACCTAAGTACTTACACTATCGAACCCATTCAATATGTTGACCACTGATAGACATTTTTCTGTTCAAAAATTCAATTCTGGTCCCATCATTGAATTCCATGCAAAAAGTCTTTAACATGTTACATTAACCTGTAATTTGCGTGTAAGACAGTTCATGGCTTCCTGCAGGCCATTTCTACTTAGGCTTATACCCACAATGTCGTCAGCGTATGCTAAAAAAGAAATTTTAATGCCATTAATGGTCCACTCGGAAGTACTACTTTGCACTTTAGTTAAGATATCATCCATGAAAAGGGAAAAATGGAACGCAGAAAGTGGACTTCCTTGTTTTACACCTTACCTAATTTAAACATGGGAGCAAAAGCATTACCCCAGCAGACATGCACTTCTTCATGAAGGTACTGATTTCTGGTCATATGGATAATATTAGTGTTGATTCCGTGCCTAAGCAGACATGCCCACAATTTATCTCTAGGAACACTGTCAAAAGCTTTTTTCACATCAACAAAACAAGCAAACACTTTCCCATGCCCTGTAATCCCTAATCCCTTTTCTGACAATTGTCTCAAAAGCTTTAGCTGCAATTTTAGTAGAGTGTCCTTTTTTATAGGCAAATTGGTTGTTGTCAATCTTCGTGGTTCTGAGAGCAATATTCAGGATCACAGTGTCCTGTAATTTAGCCCAAATAGACAATATGCTAATGCCACGATAGCTCGAGTTTTCATTTTTGGGAAGACCTTTTCCCTTGTAAATGGGTTTAACAATCACCTTCCTAGTAATATTTCTGGTATGCCTATGTCTGAACGTGCTTTTCACAACGTTTACAATCCATTCCCATAAACTGGTGCCACCGTGTTTAATATGTTCAGCGCTGGTACCGTCAGGTCCACATGATTTTCCAAGCTTCAACTGTCGAATCGCTTCCCTGACTTCAAAGGCAGCCAGGATAATAAAGTCGCCAGTAGTAAGGTAATCAAAACGGGGCGAGTAATTCACATGCACGGATGCAAAGAATTCACCCCACATATTTGCGATTTCCTCTTCACCCTTTGCATGGCCGATTTTCTCCACAAGCCTGGGTTTACTATTTCGAACATGTTTCACTTTTTGCCAGACGATGGCTGGAGTCATTCTCCGGTTACTTTTAACAAATTGAAGCAGTCGAATGTCTCTTTCATTCCGTTTGCACCACCTAATAACACCTTTGAAAATTCTTCTACCTTCATCTTTCTTATCTTTCTTAATTCCGGAAGTTTGTTTACCATCCTGTACCCAGGCAATATTTGCTTGCAAATAATCGTTATACTTTGACTGGGCAAACTCATTCCAACCAGCTTTTGCTTTACGTTTAGAATTTTTTACCCTTCTTGGTGCGCTGCTCTTCTGCCCATTGCATAGTTTCGTTCAAAAAATCACAAACACCGTCAACTCCTGCAAGGACAGTCAAAAACGATAGTTAATTTTCATTCATTATATTGATGGTCTGGGTCACAATTGTCAGCTTGTTCAGAAATGAACAGCGCCATGATTTGTGTAAATTAATCATGTTCGTGACTTCAGGAGCTGTTGACTTTGCACATCAATCCCCAGTTCCTGAGTTAACAAAAAGTGAAATGTCGTACATGGGCAGTACCGGTTTCCTGGAGAAGAAACTCTGAGAAAGTTCCAGGCCAGGAATCCGGAAGTAAATAAACGAGTTAGAAGGCGACGTCACGAACGTTTTGTGGAAGCATTACTTCCAACCCAGCCTCCTACGTGAGCAGCCCTAAGCTGCTAACTGACCAACTTACTTTATTATGTAAAGTTTAAACATAACTGTTATTATGTAGTTTTCTGTCATGCCTATTAAACTCTTATTTAGAGTTACAAAGTTTAAAGTCTTTGAAAGGATCCACACAGTCGTAGTTAAAATACTCACCTCTAACAACAATAAAAGCCAATTACAAGATAAAAGACATAAAAAAACATAAAAAAACGGGATCAGCGTATTGCTCCTGGCATTACCAGACTTACCATTTTGAAAGTGCGGGTAATGCCAGCAGCACTATGCTGAACCCGTTTTTTATGTTTTTTAATGTTATTTATCTTGTAATTGGCTTTTATTATGCCCAATACCAACAATTATACAGGTTGAAAATTAAATATCGTATTTGACATATTCTTGTGGGGAAGGTTTATTTATTTTTACACGAGTCTGGTACTTATACAATATTAGCCTTGCGGTGATGTAAATGCAACATGCACACTATTCGCCTGAAAGGGCGTAATTCTATGGGTCCGCCTACGTCACCTGCCAAATATATTTTAATAAATTGAAGAGTCCAACTGTAATAAGAAATCATGTAACCTATTAAATGCAATGCTCTACACGCCGACAACTTGACTGTGAACTAGAACGATAATGGATGGTTGAATCCTGTATGTGTTGTGGTTATATCATATCGGTATACACTCAAACACGCTGACTAGGCGATATAATCTTTTCTTTAACTGCAAATTTTGTGTTGGTCTCAATGGCCCGCTTCTCTCTGTGGGCAAGATTAGTAAAAAGGAGAGAAACAGAACCGTGCAGCTAATTGTTGGCCTTAAAAAGCCTAACATATAAATCATAAGAAACAACTTGTGCCTCATACAGTATTCAAAGGTATATACTTTTTTCGTAGGAGGTATTTTTTACTTGGTATTTTCTTGTAGTCACGCATGTTGGGGAATTAAATCTATCCCTCTGGGTGTAGGCGTGCACCCAGCAAAAGGTGATCCATTTCGTTCTATATAAATAGAGCGAAGCAGGCGAGTCTCCTCATTTGCAATATTCAAGCACGTAATTGTTATTTAAATGTAAAGGGACAGCTGATATCGTCGTGTATTTCTGAAGCCTCTTATGAGGAAAAATCCATGATAGAATTAGAAAATACTTTGTCTAACACATTGTCTTTGTAAATAACACTTCACTCTTCTTTGTTTGATGTCAATAACCCAACTGTTTATTGACTTGGGGTAACCGAACCATTAAACGAAATATTCTGTGCTTCACATCTTTTACTTGGTTTAAATACTTCCTTTATTTCATCTGTTTCCATGAAATTACCTTTTGAAGTTTTTGTTTATAAAATGTACCTATTATGGTTAAGACTAGTGTAGTGTTTAACTTATAAGTGTGTATATTTGGACAGAAAAATGGTGTTCATTAGTTGGGGGAATAATAGGCATATACGACTTATGTGCTAATATTTTTCCAACTAATGAATAGTATTTCTTCTGTCCAGTTAGAAGTTTAACCTCAAGTGAAAGTTTATATCTTTTTTTGCCATCATAACTGCATTGTTATGTTTAAGTTCACTCCCATAAAGATTAACGAAAAGTTCCCTTTATTTGATTCGGTTACTTTAACAGACTTCATTTTAATGTTTCTGTGATATGATGTATTGTAAGTGATTACAATATCTGGAAGAACGTTTATGTTCCTTACAGTATCATTTTTATGTCTTCTTACGCGCATATGCAGGGTCCACCCAAATATTTCACTAATATGACTTTAATGTCTTCAATATTGGTGCTGTATTGTTTAATATTGTACTGTCGTAGTAGCCGTTGCACTGTAGAATTAAAATACTCTGTCCTATGATCGGACCATAGAAAGGAAGGGCTGAGGAAGGAAGAGTCGACTAGAACACCGGTTCTCAAAGTGTGGTCCGTGGATGATCGGCCTCCATTCCGCGCCGAACGGCTGCAAAAAAAGGAATTTACTGTAAACGCTCGGATAAACAAAAGCCCACTGCACGAATATTCAACAAAGTTTCAGCTCATCCTTTAGTCGGGTTTAACCAATCCTTCTACTTTAGTCAATGGGTGAAAGTAATGCTGATATTATTGTAGGAACAATACCGCTAAAAGTTATAATCACTAAAGATGAAAAGTACCTTGATTCAGAAAATAGTTGGAACACGCGCTTCTCTCCAGGTCCTACTGCTACAAAAGAGGTTGTCACTTGTGGGCTCCTGGCTGTCTGTGTAGGTATCTATCATGGTAGGAGGGTAAATTTTACTTTTGTTGGTAGCTAGAGATGTAATATCTACGAGCAAGTCCAGTGGTTAGGAAGCAATCAGGCACGACATGATTATATAAACATAACGAAACTCATGGTGACAAAACAACCAAAAATTTCATTACAGGTTAAATTTAAACTAATAAACGTAAACATTTGTTTGTTTATAATTTGTTGCAATTTCACGTAAAATAAAAACAAATTATAAAGGTGAGGCTTGTTAACTACAACCACTGAGGTTACCGGTACTCACCAAAGAGGCAGATTCTAACACTGAATCCGCCACCTGCAAAAGTTGGGGAACCCCTGGACAAGACTACCCTTAAAGACGAGGTTTGCAGCTTGCAGGGTTCGAGCGGATGACTTCGATTGAAATGTTGGCCATGAATTTGCTTTATAGCACTGTGGCTGCAAAAATTTTTTTATTGTATCTCAGAAGGAATAAAATCAACAAAATAATATTTTAACGTGCACAGCAATGTTTTGAAACACTCCCAGGAAACCAGTGGACATTTTGATTATAGTGATTTCAAATCAGCAAAGAGTTTGTATTTGGCTATATGTGTGCCTGTGACATTACACGAAAAGTTTTAGTCTAACCTAAAAGGGTATTCCATTAAATTGTTTTGCCTTCTCCCGAAAAGTATTTATAATTTTTTTATAAAAGATTTATTGATGCCCACCAATTTGTGATAATGTGCCTAATTCTTTTAAATGTATAAGTAAGTTTATTGGTGGTTGACATGTAGCGATACCTCAATCTAGAACAAGTTTGAATTCGAGACATAAAAATACCCATCAGCACGAAAAATATCTTTACAAAACAATTCAACAGGTTATGAGCAGAAACTAGAATGGAGTAATAAGATATCAATGAAATAAATGAACAAATAAGGTACACAGACCGAATGACACGACAAAAACACTTTACAGTGAATACAATATTTAAAAAAAAAACGATTCAATATCATTCAATGAAAGTAGGCAAGCATAATATTTTACTCATTTCAAACATTATTTATGATTCTAATAATCTTAGGTAAAAGGTTACCTAACCTACGGCTGTGGATGGTCGGCACGATTCTTCCCCTTACTGCGGTTGGTAGAGTGTTCAGCTACTGAGTAGAGTCGGGCAGTCGTCTTTTCTATTCTTTCCTGATTACTGTAGAATTTATTTTAACAAAACGTTGTGATTAAAGCTGATTATTTTTTATTTAGCCCTTTATCTTGAAGGGTATTGTGTTAATTGATAACATTATTTGTAGTATAAAGGCCAAGAAGCAACTTGCTTTCCCTCCTATGAGCACTTCTGAGAGGAGCTTCAAAGATTACAAACCTGGAAGGGACCTTTAGCCATGGTGATCCCCTGTACCGTATTAGACAGAATGCTCGACTAGTAAGTAGTGTGCCCTGGTTTTGAATCCCTGTATAGGCAGTATTCTTTTATTTCTTGTGTTCTTCGTATATCTTGCATTCTCAGAAGGCCAATTTTTAATGTTGACCATTTGCCTCCTTAACCATTTAATTTGTGATTTATTGTTTATAAAATATTTTAAAATATAGTCACCAAAAAAATTAATTTCATGGAATTATTTTGCAATGACGTATGAAATCAGTTATCATAGTGATGTTGTTTCATTAGCTAACAAAAATTAAAATTTTCATATTGTATGGTAGACAGATAAACATTGCCAAGGAAAGACATCATACATTCACAGCACCATTTGTGGAAATACTACTTCCGATTGTTACCATGAAGTGTTGAGAATCAGAAATTAAGACTATCGTACATGCCATAGAATATAATTAGGCAAAATAAAAGAAAATCTATTATGAGATGACACGTAGTCATGCTCAAGAAATATTAATATTTCATTGAGATGGTCACAACCATCACATAAGTCATTTTTCCTGGTTCTAGTTCTATGTACGTTGATGGGCGTTGATGAATCAGAAGATAATATGAAGATATTTGACTCTGGTTAGTATAGTTAAACCTGAAGAGATTTGACTGTGATATGAGGAGAAGAAATACTTATTAAGCTTCGTGACTGGGTTCGTGTTCGTTTATACTAGTACTGCTCGCCAATGTTTTAGGTAATGTTAAATGAATAGGACCAAAAATAGGAAAATTAGCCAATTCAACGAAATTAACACACTCGCAAAACACTAAACTAAATGTCTTTTGTAGATTATAACAAGCGTGCAAACATTTCTCTTCATTTTCTGAATATTCAGAAAAGGTGCTGTGTCTAATACCACGTAAAGTTAGTTTTCTTCTATCCCATTCAGAAGAGTGCATGGGAACTTCAAAACTGCAATATTACTACTCCATCAACCGGTGACAGAATATGTGTTGTTGCACATTTTTTTCATGTTAGTTTCCCCATCCCTGAACTGGACCAAAATTATCATATACGTCAGGGTTGTGCTTCCAATCTGAAAAATAAAAATAAATATTTATATTGCAATAAATGAATCTTTGTATAATAGCAAACGTTTAAGTACTTACCACAGTAAATAATTTTCTGGAAACAGTAAACAATCCGCAGGAGGCAGTTATTTCGATGGGCCAATGGTTTAATTTGTTAAGCAGCATTGTAACCTAGAATAAACGAGCTAAAGTAAACTAAGATAAAATCCTCGTATGGTACAAAAAGTCATTAAATTAACTATATAACAGGAGGAATACATGTAAATGCATAGAGACAACACTTTTACAGTAAAAAATTTAGAAAAGTTACAACGATAATGAACTAACGTGGAAACCTATACATGAACTGACCATAAAACAGAGTAATATTGGTGAAGTTATTATAAAAAGTTTTAAAGCTACAATAAACTAACTCGGAAACCCATTAGCAAATTGGTACATAACTGAAAGGTTAACGTTTCCCAATACATAAATTATTGTAAAAAGTTTTAAAACTACAAATCTGCAGAATATAACTAACAAGTTCAAGCAAAATTTTATTATTAAAGCTGAGAAATTACAACAAACATACAGGGGGGGGGAAGAAATTACAGTAGCAAATACGAAACCACACAAACACAGTTTAACTGGCAAGCTGAACCTTATGATGTTCTCAAAATTACTAAAGAAATAAAAAATATCAGGTGCAGTAGGACACCACCAGTACGCTGTCAAAAAAAATTAGAAAAATCAACATATGTGTAGTCATATGTGCATTAAAACCAAAAATAAAACAAACAGAAGCAAGTATTCTAAATTTAAAAATACACTTATTTAGACCAATATATATATAATGAAAAAGTCATCTTGACAACCAAACATCATTTTAAATTTTGCCTTCTGTAAATAAAATTACTCAAAAAGTTTATTGCTGACAAATTCAATAAAAGGCACCTCAAAACAGCAATTTTGGTTTCAAAAGGGCAAGGGCCAATAGGACTGAATTCAAATTATGAATGAAAGTGTTGCCAAAGGATTAGATGAAAGCAAATCACTTAAGTTCAGTAATGTTTCTGTGTCCAGTCTACAGATCAATAAGATCTGTAGACTGGACACAGAACTATTATTAGAAAAAATTGTGGCCTAAGACGAAAGTCTAATAACATAATCAACAGTTAGACATGCGTAAAAAAAGTAACATTAGAAAAATTAATAAATTAATAAGTAAAGAAACTGAATAAAAGTGTGGTGTTTCACAAGCATCAGCATCACTAAGCCCTTTACTTTTTTGCTATATTATAATGATATGATTGTGATATACACAGTTTAATATTATTTGCACGTAATATATGCTTATTAAATTTTGGTGAGAGCCTTAGGGTGGTCCTTAATTTTTAATTTTTGATTTTCCATCGGGACACCCGCTGAATAGTTTCTAGTTGTGAAAATAATAATACCTGTAAAATATTTTCTTGATCATTTAATATTTACTGGTCGCTATCTAAAATTAAAATACCTATCTTTTTAAAGTTTGCGCCAACCATGCCGCTTGAATTAAAATAGTTCAGAACTAGATACCAGGAGAAAAAAATAATATTTTTACACATCCCAGTTTCTGAAGTTGATGTGAAGACAAAAATCAAGACATCATGTTAATAGTTATCACTAGGCAACCTAACGAAATTTGGTGAATTGGACAACAAGCCAGTCAAACTCCCGAAAACAAATTACCATCATAGCGGGAAGAGATGGTAGATTTTTTCCACCTTTAGTTAACTGAAATGAAGACTATCGGCAAAAGTTCTCCTAGAACTATGGAAAATGTTTTAGAAATCTGGGCAAAGGCAAGAATCTCAACACTTAAAACACAACACATTGTTTAGAAAGTTGAAAAAGTCTTCAAGGGATGACAGAAGGTGAAGAAAAACCAAAACAAGAAAGCCAAAAGATCTAATGCACTACTTGAATAAGAAACTGCTTTCAGCAATAGCCCTGATGAAATTGTTGATATTGCACATACTTATGCTTTATCGCTGATAAAAATACCAGAAGACAGAGAAATTCTTTTAGCACAGCGGGAAGTGGGGCAGGATGGTAGGAGTCAACAAAGTACTTGCTAAGACGGAGCAGAGATTGCAGCGAAAGCTTTAAAGATGGACAAGTGAAAGAAACAAATGGAAAAAGAAGGGTCCTTGACATCAATGGTAGCTCTCCTCCTGGTCCTCTGATGCTAAGAAGTGATATTCACCATTAGATGATAATTGTGAGAAGCTGACTTCTGAGGAACATGAGAAACCTCTTCGTAAAAGAGGGAGAAAACAAGTCATTACTCTACGTGTAGCAGCTGTACTAGATCGCACTGAGGTGAGCCACCATAATACAACAGCCCTTTTTGCATTACTGGGGAAAGGTTTTAACCATGATATGGCTGAATACACCGTCAATTGTTCGTCAATTCGTCAAGGTCGCATTGAGGTCACCATTCGGTTTTTGGGAAGTACACCTACTCGTGATGTTCACTTAATGACTTCTTGGTGGTACACAGGGCAAAAGCTAGCACATTTTTGTAGCACATTTCTGCTTGAAGATTCGGTTCCAAGCTCATATTCCAACGAAAACACCGTGAAATGATTTGTTGTTTGTGCAGGAACAACACAAATATAAGAAAGTCAATAAAAGTATTGCAAACGCAGCCATCAATAAATTTTCTGCACATCTCCGGCACTTTTCTGAAGAACTACTGGCTCTTGCATTCTTTAACAGAGTGGTAACCACAGACATAAAATGCAAAATGGTTAGTGCAGTTCAAGAATAAGGTAGTCAGGACCCCAAATGTGCTACGGTTGATCAGAATGCCAGTGACACAAGAGCTTGGAACACTGCCTCAGTACACACCTTAAGTTTTTTCAACTAATGAGCATCGATTCCAAGTTGATGGAAAACGATCCTGAAGAATGGATTCCTAATGAAGAATACATTGTGGCAAAAAAGGGATACGAGCTGCAAATAACATAGCAAAACAAGGAGTTGCATTTATGGACAACTACAATCACCATCACACGTTTGATGAGGAACAAAAATTGTACTTTCTACATTTTGTAATTGAACATAATTTAATATTGAACATTAATATTGCAACGTCCCGTTTGTTAAATTTTAAAGCAAATAATGGACTAATGGACATTGGAAACACTAGACAGGAATGTGGTGGCGTGACCTTGCACCACCCCAGTTCCCCATTCCTGCCTAGTGACCAATGTTGAAATTTAACAAACATGACGTAGCTATATTAATATTGTAATATATTAAGACCAATAAAATAATAAATTCTATCGAGATAGATTACATCTACCTTGTTTGCATTAAACATATTAAAAACTAGCTATTGGCATTTCCGGCCGAAATCTACGGAAATCACGATACCAGGTAGCGACCCCTAAATGTGGTCCAATTTTAATTTACTTTTGGCACAGGCATTTTTTCATCAACAGGAACTATTTTCAAGGGTGTCCCGTCACAAATTCCGATAAAAAAAAAATTTCTCATTTAAATAAGGACCACCCTAGAGAGCCTATTTACGAAACAACCGTAAATGAAGAACAAAACAAGTTTAATCTTATCAGGAATTGTGTTGGGGTAATTAGGTTTACATAAGTCATAGGAAAACTGTGCACATGGCCATCAATACGGAGAAGAAGAAAATAAATCAGGACCTTTTCATTAAGTTACATATAAATAAGGAAAAATAAACATGCCTATTGAAAAATAAAATGAGCTAAATATGTCAGATTCATAACTGGTTATAATTGGAATTTTGGGTCAGACATAAACTCGGTTATAAATTGAATGAAACAGATTCTATCAGAACTACATGTTGTTAGCAAAATATGAAATAATAATAACAAGATATTGGTTTATAATGCTTGGAATGAACTAATAATAAGGTACAGATTAGAAACAAATTTAAAATGAGAGAAATTATAAATAATTAATTTGACAACAAAATTTACGAAATAAAGTTAAAGAACTTGATTTTTACTAATAACAGCAAGAAAATACAGAAATACAAAATTCATAAAACTTCTAAATATTGAAACATAAAAAACTACAATGTAATAATTAAAGGTTATTTCAATGTTAAAATGAAATTTAAAAGACTCAAACGTAATCTTGGCTGACCATTATGGAGAAATAAATACGGTAAAATATCAGCAAATTACTACATTATAAAATTATTTAATGAACTACCACAACGTTATTATTAAGGAACTAAAAAAAACTGATATTAAGGAATTATGGGATTAAAATAGATTATCTGTCAGAAAAAAATATTTAGTGATATATAATCTTTTTAGATAGCTTATAGGTTTTGGAATAACAACTATAAAATATTTTTTGTAGATCTAACTAAGCTGCTAAGGTTTTGTACATGTTTTTTATTGTTGATTTCTTTGGCTGTTGACACACACAACCTTTCGTTGGCTGTATATCACCTGTATGGAACTTATTAATAAAAAAACCTGCAGTTATAAACAAAAACGTTTTGCTCGTGATTCCCCCTCAATTAATTAAGCAACAATAATTGTCAAAATAGTAGGATTATTTAAATAATTATTGAGTGTTACATTACCTGGAATTCATCGCTCCTTAGCAATGCACTGTGTTTTAAGTTGAGTAAATATTTACAACCACGTTTAGCCTGTAAGGAAGATTTATAAAATGTATATCTTTATGAGCTGGAACATTTTAGTAAAACGAATGTGTACTGTAACATGAAGAACGCAGCAAGTGTTTATTGTGGAGAATGTTAAAACGAAAAAAAAATGTGTGGTAAAATATTTTGTAAAAGGAAAACTAATTTTTAGGGGAACGATGTGGATTCTTCACTAGTTTCGAAGCAACAACAAATCTGTTTTTCTTTGTGGCGACTAATAGACCTACTCTGACCGAGAGGGCACTACCCGCCAATACTATACTTCGTTCCACATTATGTTTTCAGAAAAATGACTGTATGACGCCACGTTTTCTTCCACAACGAGTTCAAAAAATCCGTAAACATCCCATTCGTAAACTCTAGCAGTAACGGTGGAGAGTCTACAAGAGTGATTTCCACACGTTTTTGCACTCTTATTGCAAAACATAATGTGGAACAAACTATAGCCAGGTGACTCAACTCATTATATACTATTTTGGTGAGAAGCACAGCATCTGTTCTCGACTCTGTACATCGAATGTCAGCTCAGAAGAATAAATGTTGTTTTTGCTTCCTGCAAGAAACAGATGTGTAAGGCAACTTCACACAGTGCAAATGCCTATAGGCTGTAGAACACAGAGGGAAGAAACAAGATTTATGTGTAAATGTGTGTACATACAGTTCAATCCCCACACTTTATTTATTTTCTAGCAGTCAAACGTGAGCTATGGCCATTAATACACTTACAGCTAATAAAACTAGATGATTTCCAGCAAGAAGCAAGAGGGCACCAAGACAGTAAACACCAATTGAAATGCCTAAACTACATAAGGGGAAAAAGAGAGTTGAAGAGGGGAATCTTACTAAACCTTCAAGCACAACAAACCAGAACATGTCAGAACTAGTAAATAAATCTAAACTTGGGGAGAATCAATGTAATTCTGCCAAGTTTATGAACAATTTAATCGAATCTTTAGGTACCATGACCATGGAAGACAGAGATGCGCATGGTGGTGGAGGACAAGCAAGTGGAGGTAAGCTAGAACAAAAGATGCTGGAAGTAAGCCATGACATCGAGGTAAGACCACAAAGAGGCACATGATATCTCAGCAAATCATTCGATGCCAGTGGGGAAAACTTGGGAGTGAAGGCAAAACGAAGCAAGCATTTAGGAGTAACCCATGAATTCTACCAAAACCATGGTGTGAACTACAACGAGTCTTGGGCGAGTAACCAGTTTACTTTTCAAGCCACAAGAAGTCACCAAGTCAGAGTGACACTTCCCAGATGCACCGACGAAGACCAGCATCACGACGAATTCCATGATATTAACCAACGTGAATCAAGAAATACCAAATAGCTTCACCGACTCGGGGATACACATGAGCAATTATACGAATTATATCACCAAAATGCGAAAATTCTACACATGTGGGAAAACAGTTGATGAAAAGACATGGAACAGCTAACCTTGTCAGTGGCTTTAATGAAGATTTTGGCAGCACAGGAAGTAAAAATTGAAACCAGAGACGAGCGAATGTCACTCTGGTTGAGATCCAAATCTGGGTCTCAAGTTGAAAATTATTGGCAAGTGCATCGTACATGACCGAACTGGTGGAGAAGTTTTGGCGGGTCATGAGCAACATGCAAGATCTACATAAACAACTGGACAGCCCGCATGGCAGCACATCATTTGCATTACTGGATAGCAAGTCCAGTGACCAAAAATCAGTGAGTGACTCGACTTTGACAAAAAAACAGAGACGATTCAACAGCGGGACCAAGAGAAGCATGCACCTACCAAGCCAAAACTACCTGGAGTTGAAATCGTCGAAATCATTGCAAACAGAATGGCCGGTGCAATGTTAATGCTTAGGGTGAATTTGCCTGTGCTTCATCAGAATTCCAGCGTGAAAGATTGGACGGACAGCATGGATCTATACGTGTGAGAGCACAAGCTAGACGGTTAAGGACTAAAAGAGGCGGTCAAATCAGCTTCAAAGTCTAAGGAGAACAGAGCATGGTGGAAAGTTCAACAAAAGAACTTCACATCTTGGGAGGACCTAAAGAGGAAATTCAGAGTTGCTTTCGACCCAAGGGACTTTGACTTTTGACATCCAGCAGAATATTCACAATGCAAGACAGAAATATGGACAGTTACTTACGGTCTACATCAGTAACGCATTAGCCCTTTACAAATAAATGAAACAAAAGCCACTTGAGGAAGAGGTGATCACCAAAATCATGTGTGGAACCTCAATCCAATATCAACTGATCTTGTTAGCAAAGATGCCAACGACCGTGCAAGAATATTTGAATATGTCAGAAAACTACCAAAGATGAATTTTACTGAAACTAGTCAGAGGCAACACATTGGAAAAACACTGCCACGGCAACAAGTCAAGCAAAGAGTCAAGGAGGAAACTATGACAACAACTGTAAACACATAGACCAAACCAGCTAAAGAAGAAACGGGCTCACTGAGCCATCAAAACGAGGACTTGGATGACGATATCGCACATCAAGACAGTAGAAATACTCCGAGGAGAAAACCGAAGAGAGACCTGTCCAAGGCCATCTGCTACAATTGTGGGGAGCCGTGCTATATGCCCAGTTCTTGTGCCAATCCAACATCAGCAATTGACAAACCATGCCTACAATTGCTAAGGAAAGCACCAATAGACTTGTTCTTGCAGATTAAGTTTAAGAAAGACGAAAGAAATGCGATTCTTGAAATGGGTTCCACATTGTTGTTTGTTTCAAGACACTAGGCATTCAAACTCAAGGAACTCGTGTTCACCAAGGAGAAGTAGGACGAGTACCCGATAACCCTCGCTGACAGACAAGTAACACGGCCCTGAAAACAGATGACACTCAACTACACCAGCTATGATCGTGAGGGAATACTTTGACAACCAACATCGTGTTAGAACTAGACTTTTTTGATCAGACTGGACTCATTATCGATCCCGAGAATGTGAGAGGCTATTTTGGGATGAATTGGAGGAAATAGGTGCCATTAAACGGGTCTTATGGACATCCAAAAGAAAAGTGCATGCCATTATGGAAAATGTTTCAGACGACACCCTGACAGAGTTTAACGTCATGACCGAACAACAATTTGTTGAAATGGAAGAACTTATGCAAGACTTCCCCAAACCATTCTGCAACAGACCAGGACGAACGCACTTAGCCAAGCATGGAATCAAATTGGTTGAGAATGCAAAGCCATTTGAGGGAAGTTCATAAAGGAAATCTCGAAGATGAAAGCCAAGAAGAAGTGACACATTGATCAGCTTGATTTAGTCATCATCATGTCAGTGCACAGCACCATACTTCCTAAAGCCAAAGAAAGACGGAGGCTACCGGGGATATACAGATCTTCGTGGAATAAATAATCAGATGGTGAAAGAAAACCAGCCAATGCCGAATATCGAAGAGACTCTCGACTTCTTATCATGAAAGAAGTATGTCACACTAGTCGACCTTCACGTCAGGTTCCACCAAGTCGTGCTCGAAGAATCGAGTCGCGACTGTACGATGATCGTTTGTAGTAGAAGGGCGTACAGATGGAAGGTGTTACCCATGGAAGCAAAGAACTCAGCGGTGACATTCCAAAGAGTTTTCTGCTTAGCCCTCAAGCACTACATCGACGAATGCTATGTCATATACATCGATGACGTCAAAATAGTAAGTGATACCTGGGAACAGCACGTAAAAGACATCAGAAACGTGTTCCAGGCACTTCAAGATGGAGGTTTCACGTTGAAGCGAAAGAACTACGAATTTTGTTTACCAATTATGAAAATCTTTGGATTTGAGGTATCTACATGAGGTGTCGGGCCATCAAAGGAGAAACTGCAGGTCATCAAGGCGTACCCTACCCCAAGATTCAAGAAACAGATAAAAGAATTTCTGGGAATGTTTAATTACTTCAGATAATTTGTCAAAGGATTTGCAGCAATGGCTAACCCATTAAATTGAATGTTGAAACTTGAAACAACATTTCAATGGACACCAGATTGTGACAAAGCATTCAAGAACATCATAAAGGCACTTCTAAACTCCTGCACATTCCAACTACCAGACTTTAAGCGACCGTTTCAAGGTGAGTCCGATGCATGCGACGGAGCCATGGGCGCAATGCTGACGCAGCATTATGACGATGGACCATGAGTTGTATAGTTCTACCGCAAGACTTTCATCGAGGCACGTAGGAAGACATCTACTTTCGAAGACGAAGTACTCACAGATTTGACAGCAATTCAGTGTTGGTATCACTATCGTGAGGGAAGAAGATTTATGCTGATAACAGACAACATAGCACTCAAGTACGTGCTAACCCATAAGAAGCAGTCACCTAAAGCTCAGTGTTGGGCTATTAGATTGCAATGCTACGACTATGACGTTATTCACGAAGCGGGAAAATACAACGTCGTTCATAATGTGCTGTCTAGGAATCCAATCATCGCAGTGATCCGTGCAGCTGGACACATTCCGCAAGTCGACAGAGGTCTAGTCAGGCAGATGCAAGTGACCGATGCATACTGCAGGCGGGTGGTCGAGGAAGCGACATACACAGCACTGGAACAACGGAGAGCATAGCGTCACCAGCGAGAAGACCTGTTGAACCTAGAGGAAGAGAAGAGGTCAAAGGTAACCCAGAAAGGGAAAGAAGATTCAGGAAGAGGTGTAAGGAATCGTTCGTCATCCACGATGGAATCTTATACTATCAAGTACCAATTGACAGCAGGTGACGGTATAACAACAATGTTATATGCACTGGCATGCCAAGAGAACTGAGGGACACCATCATGTACGAGGTGCACGACACGACAACTGCAGGTCACCTCAGCATGGCTAAAACAATACATAGACTGCGAGACATTGTCTAATAGTCAACCATATTTAGCGACGTGAGACGGTACATAAAATCTGGTGACACGTCAGATGACAAAGGCATCAAACAAAGCAAAGCAAAGACTGATGGAATCCCCAAACCGACTCGACACTGTACGGCCATAACAGCAGCTGTCGAAATGAAGAAACATTAGATTGATCATAATGGATATCCAGAATTTGTTGTATCCGATCTTGGTCCAGCATTCATTGGGAGAATGTTCAAAGAAATGCTTGAGCAGGGGAATGCAGATCACCACATATATAGCTGTATATCACCCACAGTCAAACAATATGGCGAGAGCAAATCGTTCAATCAAGACATGCATTCAAGCGTTTGTACTTAACAACCAGAAGAAATTGGGCATGTTGCTACCAGATATTCAGTAGGCTTTAAGGACAGTACCACATTTGTCTATCGATGTGACTCCGTAATTCATGCTATACATTATGGATCCTTAATGACCACTTGACGACGTCATGCTACACAACGACCAAAATCAACAACATCAGCAAGAAAAAGACGATGAGCGTCTATTTAGAAAAGAAACTGCAGCCAGAGCCTACGACTTAGCAATCGCAAACTTAAACGAGAAACTTAAACGAGATGCACAGGAGAGGCAAACGCAACTACAACAAGCATCGTCGCAATGGTCGAGTTTGCAGCGGGTGATCTTGTAAAACTCAAAACATATCCAAAGTCTGACGCATCTAAAGGCTTCAATTAGAAGTAAAGTGCTAAAGGCTTAATCAAAGCACAACTACCAACTCCGTAGCGTGCAAAATCTAAACGAAGAGTGCCACGAACATGTTTGCAATATATTCCGTTGGTAGGGCAGTGCTGATGAGGAGGACGGTGCTAGCAGTGGTGACCCACACCAGACGTCCACTGCACTACACACCTGCTGGGGATCAGACATGTAGAGTGATGCTGATAACACGTAGTCATCAGACGAAAAAAGAGGGAGCAGTTGGCCGCAAATAACACAGTATACCCCAGTGAGACGGTTAAACTGTCTGCGACAGAAATGCCAGCGAACTGTTTTGGCGACAGCAGATAAAAACGACACGATTGTGATCAACAGCAGCATCAGTGATCAAGAGTGAAGTGAAGTTTGGATCACTCACAGACGTTACATGGGTCTCAGGTGTTCACAGCCATTATGTAAATATCTCAGTGCAACACAAACATTCAGTGAGATCGTTTATTCGTCAAATCGTTGTACAACACAAACGTTATGTTGTGTGCATTTGCCACAAGTGCATAAACGTTAGTGCACGGCCATATATAATCAGTTTTTTTCCCATGTGCATTCATCCGTATAATAATCTTTTACACAATAGCATGTTGGGACTGGGACGAATGCATGTGTGGGTACCAGGTTTAAAAAAGCAGAAAACATAAGGGTATGGTTTAAAAGGGTAATTGAACAATGTGAGAGTGAAGGCGTCAGCAGGGAAATGACATTCCACAGGCTATTCTTTTTCAGTGTTGCAGCATTACGAGTACATGGAAAATGTGAATGAAGAGGTGGTGTAACCGAGTTGGTGTTTGGC
This sequence comes from Lithobius niger, assembly GCA_023313725.1. Classification (NCBI taxonomy): domain Eukaryota; kingdom Metazoa; phylum Arthropoda; class Chilopoda; order Lithobiomorpha; family Lithobiidae; genus Lithobius; species Lithobius niger. The sequence goes on along the minus strand of JAHWFP010000203.1, from coordinate 44,957 downwards.
GAACACTTGGAGGACAATGGGATCCACCGAAACGGGAATAAGGGATCCGGGATTAGTTCATCAGATGCCATGATACAGGCAGACCATTGTTCCTTGTTTAAGGGCCTCAGGGGTTACATGTTACCATTATACAACGGAGTTTTAAAATGTTGGGAAATTTGAGTAGTGTCGGGGCAGTGAAGTACTTAAAGGAAGAGTAAGTTAGGTGATGAGGAGATGGTTTTATTACATGTTACACATTGAATTGTATTCCCATGTAAACATATTTACTGGATTTTATTATACTTTACAATCTATGGATTCACGAGGGGTGTGAAGGTTTAGCGGTACTCCACAGGGCAAAATTAGCTTGGGGATTTGTTGTTATTAAAGTTTTTGCTCGCAACACGGCGACACCAGAGTCATCGTATTTTTGAGGGGGAACTGTGGAAAACGCTAGAACTAACCTATCAGAGAGTGTGCCACCCGTCAATACTATCCAGGCGACTCAACTCATTATATACTATTTTGGTGAGAAATGCAGCATCGGTTCTCAACTCTATACATCGAATGTCAGTTCAGAAGATTGAATGTTTTTTTAATCGCAGAAAGCATAGTCATTTCTGACTGACACTCCCTAAGCTCACAAATAGGTAGTGTCACATATTGTCACTGAATCATACTGAATCTATTAAATCATGGTAAAAATCAGAAAACACCAGAAACAGAGTTGACAACAATCGGTCAAGTATTCAGAATTTACCAATAAAGGAAATACGTACGATGACGACAGACAGAAGAAAAAGTTTAATAATTACCACTAGAAAAATGTCAGCAGACAACACAACGCCACCAAAGGTGCCTACAAAAAAGGGACATTTTATGGCAGTAAATTGGAACATTCAAATTGTGTATGCAAGACAACCACCTTGGGCAAGGAGGCTGTAAGATGGCAAGTCGTGTAGATTCCTTGCAAACAAGTATGGTTTAAGGAAGGCGATGCACTAATTTTCTTGTAATGGTTGAGCAACGAAAAAGCAAGCACATGTGTAGGAGGAAAGACCTTGACCGGTGCAAAGAGGGAGCCTCTCAGATGTTATACGTAGCGAGTAGAACAGTTTGGCTCAAGGCAGTGTGACCATGAAGGAAATGTATGGTGTGTTGACCTCACTTGACTTTCCGGGACCAATTACAGATGACCTTAACTTTGCTCTCTAACCCATTGACTATTTAAAGCACTGGTCGCCAGATTTACCAATCTTTTGTAAATTTCATTCTACAGGAAGAAATTAACTCTAATTTTCAAGTTTTATCTGCATCAGTACTTTCTTGAAAGGAAGGTAGGCAAACAAAAACAGGTGGATAGCCACAGATGGAAGCCACTGGTTCAAGAAGAATGCGAATGAACTGACTGTTCCTTTTTTGGTGACAGGCCTACAAGTTCGGAAGAACTTTCCATTTTTACTGGGAAAAAGCAAACTTTAAATGGCTGCAACATACATGACGTGCATTTCCTTCCAAAATGAAAGCGCAAACCATGCAACAGGATACAATTGTGACACAAACTAGGGCCAAATGATAATACGCAACAATGGTTCAACCTATCACGTCTTAATGTTAACAGATGTGCCATGTATTTTATTACAGTTGTAAAGCAATGTTATTAATGGATGTTTCTTTAACATTCAATTATTTCTTTTACCCTAATAAAGTGGGGTAATTTGCCCTGATGCATATAAAGACTGTTCCACATTACGTTTGCAGTAAACTGACTGTATGACGTTACGTTTTCTTCCAAAACGAATGCAAACACATGTAAATATCCCTCTCATAGACTCTAACAGTAACTGCATAGAGTCTACAAGTGTGATATCCACATGTTTTTGCACTCGTTGTGCAAGGAAACGTAGCGTCGTACAGGTATTTTCCTGCAAACATAATGTGGAGCAGACTATAGTGTTCACATCTCTTTACCTCATGGCATGCAGTGCTAGATGTAGCATGCAGCCGTAAAATTCTGCATAATGAAGATCGCTACCTCCAACAGCCGAAAAATTTGATCATCTACACTGCAAACGCAATGGTGTTTTTATAGTTATTCTGTATTTGATTGAAACCCAACAGCTTAGCTGGTAATGCAATTAAAATACAGCTATAAAATCTTATTTAGCCTGCATCTTTTGATTGCCACTAATGCAATGGTGGTAATGTTTTACAGCCATTTGAATGATTGTATCAATCGCTTAATGGTTACAGCCATATTTTGCAGCACTGTTGGCACCTCTTTTGATATTAATCTGCCACGGTTCTGTTTTTTTAAATCGTGTAATGCTAGTGACTTATGCGTGAAGTCGACATTTAATAAACTGTTGCAGCAAAAAGAAACACACTTGTCTTACCTGATAAGTCATGTTATCAGCTGCTGATCCAATAAGATAAATTCGCAAAATGGCAAAGAAAATTTGCGCTAGACTGGCTAGGTCATAGAGTCCACCAAAATTGCCGTCTTCTACTATTGTGAATGCATATAAATTAGTACAGAGTGAGGTAGTGTGAACCGTTAAAGAAGCAGTGATGAGAAGTGGGAAAACGTCCTGAATGACCATTGAGATTTCGTAGCATTCTTCGTAGCGATGTAGAATGGCAATAAAACGTTCACCTATCGTTGAAGCTGATGAGGACATTATTAGTTTGAGTTCATCAGCCATTGACGAGAAGCATTCAGCACATAAAGCAGCAATAGCAGTAAAAGGGACTGCAGAAAAAATTTCCACGATATAAGTCATAAAAACTTGGGTACATAAAATAATTTTTTCAAAAAACCTCGTTGTGTTATCGATTACTAGGCTTGCTACAAGCAACGAGATTACAACAAAGTTGAATACAGTCTGCCCAAGTATTTGGAGTACGAAATTTCTTTTGTTTATTCTGCAACGATACAAACCCTCCTGTTTGATAAGTAAGACAAACATATCCCAAAATAGTTTTTCATATATGTTATAGTAAATGATGACCACCCATGTAAACAGTATTAAAATATTTCCATACAACTTGAAAATAATCCTGTCGAATTTGGCCATTTCTGCATAGGGTGATGCCGTGTTAACACTCAAATAAACAGTTGGAACAAAAACACAAAATGTAAATAGAGCTATCTTGTAGAACCAAGAAAAAAGACACTTGAGATTAGGACATCCTCGAGTACAATTCTCTGTTTGTGGTTTCCATGAAAGAAGGCCAAATATCTTTCCTAAGATGATCAAAGGCCGACAATACTCATAAGTAGAATAATTCGAAAGGTCTTGAAACCTGAAACTTTCTTGGAACCACATAGTATCTTTTCTCACAATATCCCCAGAATTCATGATATTTGCTTTGAAGTGACTTCCTGCCTTGGAGGCAGTGGTCAGTGAACTGATATACTGTGTTGGTAAGTGTTGCAAAACAAGGGATTCATAAGCAATATGAGACTTCAAAGTTTGTTATTTTTTGTGGAATATCGATACAAATTAATGCTCTTTTAGTTTGACAGTGTTGCAGAAAACTTCTACTTGTAAATGCAAAGAAATTTAAGTAGACTGGACCGACTCTAACAGCATTAAAAGCAAACCTTGCTTATAATGGTATCCACTTCACCGAACACGTAACAATTCTCAGTGTTGGATTTCCTTCTCTTGCTATATTCACATGCTATAAGGCTCTCATGGTTACACATCTTTTAAATGTACCACTTTTTTGTTTTTGCGAGATATGCTCGCGTGCAGTGTCTTTCTCCTTCCGGTAATTTCCAATAATATGTTAACTTCCGTAGTTGAAAAACTCGCACATTTGGTGTCGTAAATCTATTTTTCCATTTTGACAATAAACTAGATGTTATCATGAATTTTTCTCGGATCTTGCAGAGGCAAGCACGTTATGTTTTTGCGTAATGTCGTCAATGATGACTAAGCATTTTTCTAAGTGAAAGGCCAGTTGCTGGATGAGAACATACTGTCAAATGAAACATGTCAGCAATAAATTTGTTTCACGTACGTAAACAGGATGTACCAGCAGCTCGATGATGTTCCGTTTTGTCAATTCCCTTTCCAACCATTCCAAAAAACCGTAAAAGTAGATTGGCTATGAAAAAATATATGGTTTCATTCTGCCCTTTGATACCATTACGAACACTGTTTTTTTTTTAGATAATGAAGAAGCGATTTGATGTCAAGTACTTTTTGTTACAGGAGCCATTTTATGAGAAGAGGAGTCTGTTTACATCACAGAGGTCGTGTTTCTGAAAAATATAAAAATAGAATCTTTTCCTTCTGAAAACAACTGTTGGAAATATTAAAATTTGTCATGCTCCCCTGTCCAGCAACTGTGTATCCTACAGCAATGCTGCACAGTCAAAATTTCGAATTGATTATTTGATTTAATTCAAGTGTTTGTTTTTAATGCAAAACTGGTTAAATGTTGAACGCACAATCGAAGAATGCATTAGTTCAAAACCAAAAGCTTAAATTACCGAACAAGAAAAATACCTACCAAATTAGGAATTATTATGGTTCTTGATATTTGTTCCTGACGTCGCTAATACTTTGATCCACGTATTTGTCGTTTCGTTCATATTAAGGGTGTGAATTGTTTTAATGTAGCCTTACATTCTGATATCTATGCTACAGCATTGTGTAAATTATTATTACTGGGTTATTAATATTACTGGATTATTAATATTACTGGGTTTTTATTGAGTAAAAACTGTAACTTGCTAATCTTGTGTTGAAACTTATTGCTTTACAGCTGTGGTAAAACGGGTAGCTGTGAGCACCGGGGCGTCAGATTCGGTAGGCGTCTCGATAGGGAAGGGAAGTGTATATGTACGGGGTTTTTCCGGTTGTTTCCCGCTCGTTGCACGAGGATTTCCTCCAGGTACTCCGGTTTCCTCTCTCTTGCGGCAAAAACAACTGTTTACGATGGTGTTTCCTTCCACTTAACTTCTGCCACTCGGGACTTCAAAAAGCTGTATAGCTGTAAGCGACAAGGTCTATTCTATTCTATATTATTCAATTCTAAGGGCCACAACAATACAAAAGCAAGCATTGAATTGAACTGTTGTACAACTGAACAGGGAGTAACCATTATAGTCCTTGAGTTCAGTAACGAAATCTTCCTCCATTTTGTCTAACATGATAATGCAGGCAAGTAAATTGCCAAAACTTAAGTGTATTCATTAAGATTCTCGGCGAGCAGAGCATGATCGGCACACCGAGAAATTACGTCCATTTAACCGAGCCAAGCAGCGCGGCTCGCGTTTAGTCTTGACGCGCGAACCTGTGACCACTGGACCTTGAACACGAGCTTCATTTTGGCGGATTCCAGTCGATAATTATGATCTATGCATGTTCCTGCAGCAGAAAGGTTGAACGACTACCACAGAATTCAATATAACACTGTACTAAATTTGCACGTAATTCGTACAGAGTAACTACTTTTTTTAAAGTTTTTTCGGACATACGCTTTCATATTACGCTTGATAACCGCAGCAGTGCATTGTAGTGGAAAGCTCTTGTTTAGGCATAACGTGCACATGGTCACTGGTTTAGTACCACTGGAAGTATTGTTACACCATTACGGTCATCTCTGAAACCTGAAAAAAGTTAAGAAACTTACCTTCATCGAGAAAAACCGCAGAGTTTTAGTGTCACCAGCATTAATTTAATTGTTTTGAATAGTCAACTGTTAAAACTTTCATTAGCTTAAAAGTAACTTACCTCATAATAAAATTACTTGTTATGGTATGATAATGGTTGTTAATTGGTAGGCTAATTGGCCATACCAGTTATGTTTTTCATAATAATAATAATAATAATAAAATGTTTACCACATCCGTGGAAGGGTGACAGAAGGGGGTGGACCCACTAACACTATTCCTTCAAAGCGTTAAAAAAAAATCCCTTTTACTAGAGTAACTAAACCGGGCGCTTCAAAAACCTGTCAAGTGTTTCCTTGCGAATAAGTCGGCAAAACCCAGATAGGGTAGCATCAATTACAGTGTGTGAATCTAATAGTAGCATATGGTTGGTGCTATGCAAGGCTGTTTTAGTGAAACGAATTGTTCTTTCTAGAAGCCTGCTTAGCATTTAGCGAGTGCTGATTACAGAGATGCTGCCAGTGTGAAAGATGTGAAAATTGGCCAGTGGTAAAATAAAAGGGGAAAATGTAAAAAAAAAACACGAATGTTGTGTGAAAAATAAGGCAAAACGCACTATTGAAGTAGAAAACAATCAAAATATCCGTCATCATTTGGCCCGGAATGACGTAGGCATGTCTGTTGTTAAAACACGAAAAAAAAAATTGATTGTTTTTTTACAGGAATTTCTTTGAATTCGCTTTCGCTCTCTTTAGTGAAATTACAGAGAAATTACAATGGTTACTGGAAAAGAACAAAATGTGTTAAGGAATTGTGAAACTGGTGTGTATATGAAAACGAAGAAATAGTGATACAAAAATGAAAATTAGGGATGTGAGAAAAATGAATAGCAGGTATGTGAAAAAAATGAAAAGCGGATATGTGAAAATAAATGAAAAGTTGGAATGTGAGAAAATGTGAAAAAAGCTGGTACTCCCGGCAGCACCTGTGATTAATAAAGGTGCTCGGTTCTGCTCGGCATCACTGATCGGCTCGATTATGCTCGGCGTACCAGGCATTTTTGAGCGCTCGGCTCAGCAGGGTAAAATGTGTTCGATACAGCCTTCGTATTCATGCTTACATTTTGAGTAATTAATAACAACGGATTTCTTCCCAAAATTCTTCATTAGGTCACACAATCCAAGAGGAAACTTCGTCACCGACCAGAACACATGGTTTGATCGTATCTTAATGCATTTTTACAACTTAACCACTAGCAATTTCAACGTGACATCGAGTGTCAAAATCTTTTCATAAAATTATTCGAGTTAGGACATACGGTCTCCAGCCTCGACAATATTTGGCAACCAAGTTTGAAGGTTCGTTCGGATTTATGCAATGTTTGTTTCATGTGACGTTTCTGACTTGGTGTCACCATGTCATTTGTTGAAGGCACCAACAACAATAGACGTGTTCTTGCACTATTTTCATAAGAGATACGATGGTGTCATTTTTGTTGCTGTGTGCATTTCCAGACTAAATTAGAAAGTTGTTAACACCCATTTATGCTTTGTGATTTATGCTCGCTTTCAGCGAACGTTTCAATGATTTAACAAAACTTCAGCACTTTCATTTTCGTGAGGACGATATTGAACGATTTTAACGTGACGAATTCCATTTTCTTTCAATAATGATTCTAATTCTGAACTAGAGAACTGAGGTTCGTTACCGCTCACTAAGGTACGACTTATCCCAGATATGCCATATAAATATAGCAAATGCTTAATTACGCAAATGTTTGTGGTTTTCTGCATTATTTTTACAAATAAAAATTTGAAATAAGCGTCGATAGCAACGAACAACATTTGGTTTCGAAATGACCCTGCAAAATCAATATGGATTCTATCAAATGCATTCAAGGCCTCTCCCACACATATTGTTTGCCTGAAACTTTCATCTCTCGAGCTTCTTGGCATGATAAATATGTTTTAACAACATTTTCAAGATCGTTATCCAATTCTGGTCCACCAAATTCGTTACCATGCAAGAGCTTTAATTCTTACCGACCCAGTGTGCCCCAAGTGTAATTCACCCATCACCTGTTGGCGTAACAGCATAGGAATTATCAAATTTGGAACATTACCGTCAATAGACAGCTCTAGTTTCTGTGAGAAAAATAGCTTTAAAAATAGCTTCATTGTCTACTATGTCCACACAACTGTCACGTGTGTAACAAAGTACAGTTGACAGAATTGAGTCCTGCCTAGTGTGTTTCTCAAGCAGTTCGGGCAATACGGGTAATTAGGTCACAGTCTCCAAATTCGTAACCCTCCAACTTGTTTGGGTGCTTGTTTGGAAGGTGGTACTTTCGGCGTTGCCATATGTGATAAATAAACTGCCATTCAATTATCTGTGCCTGGGATATGCTGCAGTTCAAAATCATATAATAATAATAATAATTGAGGTTTAAAACACCAAAATGGTAAGTGTTTTCGAAACGGGAGGGCAGAAATGCCACTTACCCAGGTCCGACGTTAAAAAAGCAAGAAAAATTTAAGAGATATCTATTTTTTCCCCAAAAAATGTTCCCTTCCTCCGAAACTTCCTCACCAGCCCAATTATGGGGGTCGGGGACAGAAATCCGGTCTCTTAAGGAAGCGCCTCAGGTCAACCTCCTCGAGCTGATGTCGGAATGAGCCCATGGACAGAGCTGATATCACCGACTCTGGTAGATAGTTCCAGGGCTCGATTACCCTCACTGCAAAGAAGGATCTGCGAATCTCCAACCGGGCGAGGTGTTTGGTCGGCTTGAAACAGTGGCCACGAGTGCACATGTTCGTTGACAAGTTAAAAAGTTGGATGTCAATTAAAAGAAAACCACGAACCATTTTAAAGATCAGGATTAAATCTGCCTTCAGGCGACGGAGCTCGAGGGAATCAAGTCGGACCGTCCCTAGAAGCAAAGCATAAGGAGGTGTGAAAGGCCTGGTAGGGTTTTGGTGAATCTCTGCTGGACAGATTCCACATGGTCAATGTCACGAAGGAGGACCAGACCTGGCAAGCATACTCAAGCAGTGGGTGTACATACACCTTGAATGCCCAAACCTTAATATTCATGTCTCCAGAGGTGAATACACGTTTGATGATGTGTAAGCGACTGTAGGCACTATTTACAATCCTATCGCAGTGGTCGGATGATTTAAGATTAGATGAAAACCAAACGCCGAGAGTTCCCAGCTAAAAATATTCTGCAGAAAACTGCAGAAAATGTAAGGATCTGCAGAAAAACTGCAGATTTATGCAGAATTTCTGCAGACTGTTGTTCAATCTCAGCAAAGTGAAGATAAAATCAGTAGATTTTCTGCAGTTTGTTGTTCACTTTCAGGAGTCGAAGCTAAAATCTGCAGATTTTCTGCAGTTGTTGTTCACTGTCAGCAACTGAAGATGAAATCTGCAGATTTTCTGCAGTTTGTTGTTCACTTTCAGCAATTGAAGACAAAATCTGCAGATTTTCTGCAGTTTGTTGTTTACTTTCAGCAATTGAAGACAAAATCTAAAGATTTTCTGCAGTTTCTTGTTCACTTTTAGAAATCGAAGATAAAATCTTAAGAATTTCTGCAGTTCTCAGCTAGTGAAGAAAAAATCTGCAGATTATCTGCACTTCACCCTCAGCAAGCAAAGATAAAATCTGCATAATTTCTGCAGTTTGTTGTTCACTCTCAGCAAGTTAAGATAAAATCTGCAGAATTTCTGCAGTTATTGTTCATTCTTAGAGCTTGCCAGAAAAGAAGCGTGGCTTACTTTCAAATTTTACGAAAGTGTATGCAACAACACTCCATAATATAAAATGTGTTAGGTTATACAAGTTATCACGTTTATTAACTCTTTAAGGACGGGTGTGTCTGAAAAGCGCCCATTACCTCCAGAACAGAGCACCCGTAAATGCGTCCGCGATAGAAAGTTTGAAATCTTGTAAACGTGGAAATTTCCATACAAGGGTTTAGGTTATTATGGATTCGGAGGCTTGGATTTTTATGGATATAGATGAAGAAATTCACGTTCCACTGTCATGCTGACCATATTAAGGGGTCAAAAGGAAGTAGTTTTCAGTGCATTTCAGCTTTAATTCGTTATTACGATTTCGACGTCGGAAAAATAGGCTTAACAGCACAGTGCTACATACGGAGAGTAATGATCATGTAGTGCAACTTTCCCCAACAAATTAAAAAAGCTTCTTATTAAACGTATTTTAACAGTTACTGAAGCAATGTTTTAGGATTACAATACCTTGTGGTTGACTGCAAACGAAGTTTTATAGGACAGTTTGCCTACTACGAAAGAAATCCTCCGTTAAATTTCGGCCACGTTTTGTCCCGGAGCCTCGATAACAGCCGAGCAGCCAAACCGTATACAAATTACGGAAACGTGAGTGGTGCTTCAAGATGTTCAACAGTCACAACAATTGATAAATGATAACAAATGACTGCCCCTTGGAGGTAGGAAATCATTATTATCATTTTTTTATGGTATTTATTATTGTTGATCGTCATTTCCTTGGTGCAAGTCAGAAATTAATATTTTAAGTAGACATGGTGACAGCACACGCCATGCCCAGACTTAATTCATTTTTTTAAAGTTCTCTGTAACAGTTGTCTGTGTTGTCTGTGAAATTCTAATAAAAAAAAACCACAACACAACTTTACCTTTTTTTTTTTTACATTTTTATTGTACAAATGCTACTAAAACTAACAATGGGATATAAAAGCCTCTGAAAAAATGACGCAAACTTCTTTCCTCCATTTCCAGGGTGTGAAACGATTTATTTAAATAAGCCAATCAAGAGCTTTTTTTTGTGTGTGTTTTTTCCTAGTCCTCGTGTATAACCAAATTCAGCCTGACTGTCGTTCTTAAAGGGTTAACTTTTAACTACAGGTACTTGTGCTTTGAAAAAGCAGTTCGAACTATGGAAATTATAACTTTTTCAAAGTATGTTGATTGGCTGAAAAGCTGAAGATGAAATATGCAGAATTTCTGCAGTTTATTCACGCTCAGCAAGATGAAGGTAAAATCTGTAGATTTTCTGCAGATATTGCAAAAAAATGTTATATTGTTTCACTTATAAATTGTGGACGTGTTTCGGTGGGACAAACGAGGGCTGTACGTGTGCAGAACTAATTATTTCAATTGATTGTTTAAAGGCACGTCAAAAGTTGCATTACTTTAGCGGATATCCGCAAAATACAAAACCTGGGCCCATAAAGAAAGGGCTTAGTGATTGGCTACGTATATAAAGCTGAATTACAACTATCTCAGTTGTAAGTAGCCTAAGAGTATAATATAAACATATGTGATATGATGCGTAGATTAGACCTTGGTAAGTTTACAATAATAAATAATGTCTCTAAATTTCGTTGATACCAAAGTGGCAGCTGAAATGACTACTAAGGTTTCAAAAATGATTTTTTTTTTTGCTCTAGTTCTTTTTCTGCAGAAAAACTGCAGGTTCAAATCTGCTGAAAAACTGCAGTTTCAAATCTGCTGAAAAACTGCAGTTTTAGATCTGCAGAAAAACTGCAGTTTTAAATCTGCAGAAAGTGGCCAAATAACTGCAGATTATTTCTGAAGTTTTTCTGCAGATTTCATCTGCAGTTTTTCTACAGAATTTTTTTAGCTGGGTTTTTACGTATCCATTTAAATACAGCACCCATCTCAGAATTCTGGCGGCTGATTAAAGCTTTTTGGTCAGTTTGACGTACAAAACTATTTCCCTGCAAGGATTAGTGGTATTTCTCCCCAAGTACCATAGAGAGTGCTTCCCTGTAAAATTAGGCGTACTCAATTTCTGCCTTAAGGCCATTGAAATGAATGCTTATAGGCCTATCTTCTTCATTTTTCAGGGTGTGCGTTAATCAGGAGCTGATCCCAACTGGCGAAGCATCACAGGCAAGTTTCAGTGACAAAGACGGGTCATACTGCACAAGAACTTTTGCCTTCCCACAACAGCTTTGGAACACTCAGGAGTCCATTAATGGGACCAAAACAGAAACCAGTAAGGTACGAACTTTCCCTACTGTTTACTAAAGCCAAGATAAAACTTTAATTCCAGATTGTTAGTGGGCTCAGGAAGTCTAGTTGAAATTCCTTTTTTGTGTAATTGGAAACCCAAGTACTTAATACTGGTTTGACGAAATTTGCACTTTGCTTTCTTGACCTTAATGCCGCTATCTTGCAAAGCTTGCAAAACATTAAATAGAGTAGTAACATGTTCTCTTCGTTTTCAGGCTGCTAAAGTGTCATCAGCAAAAGGGTTAGCTTTCAAGACATCTCTTAAGACATATTTAATTCGATTTTGGAAAATTCCTGGACAACTCACGAATCCAAAAGGATGTTTCTGCATCTGAAACAAACCTTTGCATGTATTTATGTTTATGATGTATTTATGTTTAGACTCCTTATTAAGCTCTTTTTGCAGGAAAGCGTCTCTTAAATCAATAGTAGAGAAAGTGTTACAGCCTGCAAGTTTACTAAATACATTTTCTGCTTGGGGTAATGGGTGGTACTCTATTTCAGGCTGTGGACTTACCGCACCAGAATAGTCATCAACTATTCGGACAATACAATCAAGCTTGAAAACTAACATTGTATGTTAAGTCTCCATCCCAAGAATGAAGGTTAAGACTTGAGGCAGTTATTGGTACTTTATCAAAATATTTGTGATACCACTTGACTGGTAGAAGTGAAGATCTGAGTCTGAATCAACACTTAAATTCAACTTGTGAGTATTCATTATTGGCCTTAATGTCCAATTGTTAGCATTAACTCTTGATGTAGTTATAAAAGTTATAATAATAATAATAATAAAAAGGTTTCCCACTACTAAGTGGAGCGGACG
>JAHWFP010000203.1:0-15100 GCA_023313725.1 Lithobius niger | reverse complement strand
CTGCTTGCTTCATTTACCCTTTACCTTGTGATTTCTTTCTTTATTTAAAGTTATGAGTATTAGTGGTTTCTGGCACAGCAGAACTGTACTCCAACTTATGTAATGGCGGAGTGGTCCAGGAGTCCGTAGTGGACATGTTTCTGTGTTCGCCGGAGGTTGCTTGCTGCTTCTCGTTCAGGATCTGAGGGGCAGTGACCACCTTCCAATGGCATTGTTCCAGCGTAGTGGTTTTGCTAGTGTTAAGGTGGCCGGTGTAAGGTCACACAGACCTGTTGTTGGTTCTGGCGATTTTGGTGAATGGGTGGACAAGTGGGTTACCAAGAAGGGCAAGGGCAAGAGTGGCACTTTGGGTCTTAAGGGGACGATGTCTAGGAAGCCTGTATGGTGGACTAGAGACTGTACCATGGCTGTCTGTGAGTGCAGGCGCTGTTGGCAGGCTTTCACAGGTTCCCCTCAGACGAGCGATGGTTAGTCTTTGTTGGTACTGCGAATGAGTCGCGCTTTATTCTTCGCAGGGAAATAGCTCTCTATGGAAAGCGGTTGTGTGAAAGGGTGTCTCGTGGGCTGTCCATTCCACACGTATGGAAGTTGGTCCGTCCCCAGGATTCCCATGTGGTAATTGAATGGGTTCTGGACGGTTCTGGTAGTGTCTTGAGAGGTCCGAGCATGGCGAGCGCATTTAATGAAAACTTTGCGCAGGGCTTTAGTACTACCAGCACTGCTTTAGCGCTCCAAGTATGGATGTCAGGGTCGTTGGTGAGGTAAGGCTCCAATTGGAACTTGATGCGGCGCTTGCGTCCTGCAGGCTGTCCAGCCCCGCTGGTATTGATGGTATTTTATACAGTCACTTGTTGAATCTAAATAGTTCAGGTAAGGCCAAGTTGGTTAGCTGTCTTCAGAGTAGACTAGATGGTAGTCCACCCCTCCCTCTTGGATGTTTTCTGTGTTGACCCAAATTCTTGGTAGAGGGAAGACGCAGACGGCTGTGACTAGCTAGCGGCCTATTGCGCTGCTGTTGTGTGTGAGGAAAACCTACGAAAGGATTCTTGTCCGTAGGCTGGAGTGGGAATTGGAGGAGTAGGGTGGGCTTTTCGGGGCCCATTTTGGGTTTCGGCGTCAGCGTGGGGCACAAGATGCCATTCCTTACTTGGAGGCTGGTATACGCAGCGCCTGGTCTTGTGATGAACTTGCCGTATGTGCCATTTTATCCATTAAGGCAGTGTACGATGTGGTTGATATCAGGTGGGTGCAGCATGTTCTTGTTGAGCTTGGTGTCAGTGAGAGCCTGGTTGCCGCTATCTTGGCCCTTCTTGGTACTAGGACATTTGCTACTAGGGTCGGTGGCTGCTGGTCTGAGACGAGGTCGACTGATAGGGGCTCCCACAAGGGAGCTGCCTCAGTCCAGTCTTGTTTGCAGTTGCCATCAATGCTGTGCTTCTTGGTCTAAATTAGACTGCTAACGTCATTGCTTATGCAGACAAGGTCAGTGTTTGGGTGGCAGGTAAGGGTCTTCGTTCCGTGTTGGCAGTCCTGGAGTCAACCATTGCAGGGGGTCAGCATCTCTTGGCATTGAGGGGACTGCTTCTATCTGCGACAAAAACGGAACTTGTTATTTTTCCCCAGGGTGACTTGATGTCTGGTGCTATCACTGTGGGTGGGTCTCTAGTTCGGTCTACGGGTATTGTTAGGTATCTGAGTGTTAGGCTCAATCACAAGCTGTTCTGGCGTGGGGAAGTGGCTACGGTCAAGGAAGTGTGTCCTCCCTCCTTCGAGTTATCAAGTCACTGGCCTCCAATAACTTGGTTGCGCGGCGCTCGGTTGTTTCTTCTGTCTACAGGTCGTATGTGAGGTCTTGTGTTGACTTTCATCTTCCCTTTTCGGCCTGCTCAGACAGTGCCCTTAAGGGGGTGCAGACCTCTATCAACGATTACTTGCGGACTATAGTTAGGGGCTACCGTCGACACCAGTCCTTGCTTTGCATGTGGAGACCGGGGAGCGCCCAGTGTACATTCGTGCTAGAGAACTACTCATGGCTCTTTGCCTCCGTGCCATGGCGAGGGGTACAGGACATCCTGTTGCAGGTCTTCTCACTAGTTTTACCACACTTGAGCTGGTGGAGAGGGAGCGGCTTGGGACTCCAGGTCTTGGGGCGTTTCTCCTCCACCAGAGCTTGGCTGTGTTCACGTTTTCTTGTTTTGCTAGGGCATTCCGCCCATGGACTTAGTGCGATCAACTCGCAGTGGTTTGGGTGGCTCCTTCCCTTCCAAATGCTGTGAGCATATTTTGTGACGCATCATTCCATAGGGAGCACTGGAAGAAGGGTGTAGGGATCTTTGTACAACAGTTGCACCTAGAACGTAGTTTCTTTCTTCGTGTCCTGCCCTCCGCGTTCGTGGCCAAGCTTGTGGCTTTGTCGATTGCGATTGATGAGGGTTTGGACCTTGGCCTGCTGGCCTTTGTGGTTTTCACGGATTCTGCCTCAGCCATTGCGTTTCTCCGGCGTTCGTTCACTACGTTATGAGTGGAGTACCCCGTTGCCATTGAAATTGCCAGGAAGCTAGTGGCAGCCCTCCAACGTAAGGTGGTTGTCAACGTGCACTGGGTGCCTGGCCACTCCTCTGTTTTTGGTAATGAGGTTGCCAATGGACTTGCAAGGCAGGGCTATTTTGCGAGGGTGAATGCTGTGCATTTGTCCAGTGCTTCACAAGGATCTGCGGCCTGTTCTCTCCTTGCTAGCAGGCCAGCCTTGGCAGTCTGCGTGGGAGTCTGGGTCTATGGGCAGGCGTCTGTTTGATCTGTACCCATCGGTCACAGGGCCTTCCTTTTAAGATTGTCTGCCGTGGCGTGATGCGAGTCTTTTGACCAAACTCCGTACAGGTCACAACCTGCTGCGGAGCCACATGTTACGACTTGGCTGGCGTGAGTCACCAATTTGTTCGTGTAATACCGGCAAAGAGTCAGTGGAGCATTTTCTTTTTTTCTGTCCTTTGTGGGGTGGTTTCTGTGTCCACCCGGTTTTGGTAAAAGAGACGTCTCTGGCGGGGGCTCTGGGGTTCTCTGCCCAACGTCACGTTGTTTGGAATACGCAAAGGGGTGTTTTGACCTTTTGTCGGTCGACAGGTCGATTGGGACCGTGGTGATTTCCGGTTCTTCTTTGCCAGCCACTCTGTGTTCGTTCGACTTTGGGTCGGGTTGTGTTGGGTTGTGTTGGGTTGAATTTGGTTGGGTTGGGTTGGGTTGGGTTGGGTGGGGTTGGGTCTGTGATTTCTGTGTAGCCTCTTATCACTTTCGGCATTGGTTGGTTTTGTGGTGAGGTCAGTGCACTTTTGTTTAGTTTAGTTTGTTTTGTTTTGTTTAGTTCATAGTTTAGAGTAAAGGGTAAGGCCTGTATAGAGCTCTCATAGTATGAATAAATAAATAAATAAATAATGAAAAATAGAAGTTAAGAAGTTAGCCCCTGACTGGCAATGAAGGAACCACGGTACACATAATATAATCTTAAAAATCATAATATTATCTTTGTCCCGGTACTTTTTAACAACATTGCCAAGATTTTGGGCTCGATGGGGTGAGGGTTGTTTTAAAGCCGCTTGCCACCCTCAAGAGTGATTTGAATAAGCCCGCTGAGTGTATTCCACCGACTGTGAGCCAACAAAACTTTAATAGCAATCCAGATATTTTTCATACCTGTCTGAACCTTAAAGATGCTGTGTTTAATCAAAAGACAGATTTTCAAAGAAATGTAGTGTATGGCATTTCTTGCTCGACATGTAGAGGTCTTTATGTTGGTCAATTGCCAGAGGCCATTGGCTGTTCGCAAAATTGAACATGCCACTGCTATTGCAAAGAATAATTTTAAGTATGCTGTGGCAAAACACTGTGAGGGCCAACACGTGGTAAATGTTAGCAACACCCAGATCATTTATGTGTAAAATGTTGAAAAAATTAGAACGAATCTCGAGGCATACACCATCACAACAAACCAGTGCCGAATTTTGAACACAATTTGTAAATTCCCAAATATGGAAAAATGGCACAAAATTCTCAAGAAAAGTCCCATGATGCAGTTTTAGGTAGTTGGTTTGTTCTCAATGGAACTTGTTGACAGCCAAGAAATTCGTGGCTACGTTTTGTTTAAATGTTTTTAAGTAAGTATGTGCTTTTAAGGCTTTTATTGAAGTGTGGAGCATCATCTCATTGTGTTGTGTTTCCATTTGTCAGGTGAACAAGGTAGAAATAAACTGCTGAAAATGTTTAAGATAATATTATGTGTACCGTGGTTCCTTCATTCCCTGTCAAGGGCTAACTTCTTAACTTCTATTCGCGACCACGAAGCCAAGTTTCGTTTCTTCTATGAAATATACGTTACTTTTAATTGTAACGGTAAACTTTAATTTTTGGTATTTAATTGTTGGCTGCTGCTGCTGATAGTGGTGATCCTTGAGAGCTTAGCATTTTCGTCGGAGGTCGTGTGAATATGGCCGGAAATGGCCAACAAGTGAACCCGTCATCTATGAAACAGTACCAGACAGAGACAAACAGTTTTTACTGCTAGATTCAGCGTCCAAAAATTAGCTAACATGTATACCAAAAAAACGGAAGTAGAAGCAGAAACAGTAGTGGCCCTAAGCATGATTGCGACTAGGTAGTAGCTACAGCTACTTGTTAAATTTTTTATTGTAATTTTTAAAAATAATGTAAAAATTAATAGCGGCCGAGTCGGTGGCATACCGTGGAAGCACCCAAACCAGCAGTGACACATGTAATGTGTCAGTTACGCAGATGGCAAGAACATGGCGGAACACCACGCACATCTGCGCTTGGCTTGCATATTGGAAGACAACACTAAGTGCCTTCGAAAACCTCCAGTTCAAACTCCATCAAACTCGACCTTCTGGGGACAGTTTACGCTTTTATAGTGCAGAAAACCTTGAGCAAACTCAACACCATTCCAAACGTGTCTGTTGGGTGAAAGTGACGTCACCTTTCAACATGACTGATGAATCCATCTGGAGTCATTCGATAAACTGTAACCTTGTTCGTGCTGAAAAACAACCATTTTGTAGGCAGACTTAACAGATGGGGATTGAAAGTGGCGTTACGTTCACTCTTTGTTGACTTGGCCGAGTTTGTTTGTAGATTTGGAAGTCATGGATGGGTGGCATAGGCACAGCAGGTGTGACATCAGGGGTTTAGTCAAACTGTCTCCAAAAAGGTCGAGTTTTGCTTATTTGGGTTGCTGGTTTTCGAAGGAATTGAAAGGCTCTTATACGACCGAAGTGGCTATCAGTGTGATTCTTGATACTGGCTGTACCCCCGGCGCAACATACGCCAGTCTAGCCGGTTCCCACATACCTGAGCGAAATACTGTAGTGGGCAGTATGGAATGAAAAGGGCCCCATCCCTGCTCACTCTCCATTTTAACCCGTGCTGATTTGTTTTGTTATGGAAGTGAATGTCTTTTTTCAATGGAGGACACTCAATTGCCCGTTTCTCATTTCTGATACCAAGTGCAATAAACCCAACAACGGTCGTGCATGCAGTGATTGTTACTTAATCAACTTTGAAACTCTTCACGTTGGCTTTAAAAAGTAGCATTATTAAAGAAATATTTCGATTGTTACTGGCCACACCCGTTTGTTTGACATTGTCGGTCGCTCGCCCTCTTTCATTAAAGTGCATAATGATGAATTTGCTTGCCCAACCTAATCGTATTATATAGGGTGTTTGGAAACTGGTGTCAAACATTTTCAGGGCGTAATTCTACCATGAAAACAAGCAAAAAATTCCTAATAAACATGGGTCTAATTCTGCTTCGTTTTGGAATTAGACCTTGCCGAAAGTAACAAACTTTTGAAATTATTACAGCCGTGGTAGACGGAATCACGAATTCCAAACATCGTGACCACTGATGTATTAAGTAAACAGTAATGATAATAAAAACTCTCTGGAAAGACCTCTCTTCCAAAATCCGCCATTTAATTATTGTTTGTTTTAACTGTTTTGAATCTCACCAAAAAAATTTGTCATCACAAAATTGTTTTTCATCAACAAATGTTCTGTCGTATACAGATTGATTTTCATTATTATTATTGTTTTATTCAATTAAATTAATGGCAATTTTATTTGCATTTTATGATTCCGTTCACCATAATTGCAATAAAAATCAAAAGTTGGTTACCTTGGGCAGGGTGTAATTCCAAAACGAAGCAAATTTGTACCCATGCTTATGAAGAATTTTGTACTTGTTTTTATGGAAGAAATCAACCCAGAAAAAAACTATTTGACACCGATTTCTGATGAAAACAAGTAAAAAATACTGAAAGTTGAAAGTTGATGCTGAGAATAGTAATGTTGAATATCCGTCCGAACCAAAATGACATCACGCCGGAGGAGAGGGGGGGGGGGAACTCACAGATTTTGCCAGTGTGAAAAGGTGGGGGAAGTCCCTAATTTTGTGATGTCACAGATAATCAGACTACCAACTGAGGAAAAAACGAGGGTTATCAGATGTCTTCCGCTACACCAGAAACAAGGGATGGAAGGGGGGTGGGGCGGGTGGTGTTTTTATGACTTCATTTTCTGTGGGGTTGCAATTTTCTAGGGAGCTCTGACATGGGGATGGCAGTAAAAAAGGGTAAATTTAGGGTGACGTCCTTTGTGTAGTTATTTAATGTTTATTTGTTGGATGCAGGAAAAAATGAATATGTCTGTGGGCGACACTTCATCGGCTCCTGTTGGTTGTTTTCAAATGAAAAGAAGTGTGTTTTTTCCTTTACTAAACGTTGTAACATTCTGGAAGGGAGTTCTTTCCAGAGAGTTTTTATTATCATTACTGTTTATTTAATAAATCAGTGGTCATTATGTTTGGGATTCGTGATTCCGTCTACCACGACTGTAATAATTTCAAAAGTTGGTTACTTTCAGCAAGGTCTAATTCCAAAACGAAGCAGAATTGGACCCATGTATATTAGGAATTTTTTACTTGTTTTCATGTGAGAGTTAAGCCCTGAAAATTTTTGACACGAATTTCCAAACACCCTGCGTATATATGATGTAGCAGTGGTGGGAACAGCTTCAATTGTATGCCTCTTTGAGTGTTAAGAGTAGTAAAGCTTAGTTGCAACCTCCTGCCAAAGATGCTAATATCCCCATTGCTAAGTAATATGGGAGGGGAAGGATGTTGTTGGTTGAGGAGCAAATTGAAAAGTTTCTTGCTAGTCAGGAATCGTCAGTTGGTGGGTACTTGGTTATTGTTTCGTGTTCGGCTGCGTAAATGTCTGTTTGAAAGATGCAGCCGAATTTGGATATCTAGATTTTATTCAGTGATTCCGACAGCGAGTGGTCTGGCCAAGAAAGCCTGGAGCCTGTAAAGGTAAGAAATATGAAGGACGAACAAGTCAACCATTTCGGGAAGGTCAATGCTGATGAACTGCGAAAGTCCACACAGTGTTTACAACAACTCTTTCAGAGTATTGTTGGAAACAAAATCGTTGACGTTGATGGTGTACAAACTGTTAAAAAGCAATCTCATCCACTTGCCAAGCGTGAGGAAGCTTTGAATTGCGACACGTAATTTTATTGACGTGCAAGCTTAATATTTAGTTACTCAGTTGGTTTTTTCATTAATTGTTTGGTCTATGCAATGAAAGCTGAAATGCAGTAAGTTATATAAAACTTATACACAATCCACTTTTGTCATTTTAAATGTTACAAAGTCTCCATCATAATACCTTAACGTACAGTTACACTAATGATCCTTTACATTCTTTGCTAAAAGTGTACATTTTTCGGTATAAGTATACATTGGATACTTACTAGCAACAATACTAGCAACATTATTGAATTGATTTTTATTGATCATAATCAATTCATTCGCTTACAACTACCCTACTTAACCTATATAACCTGAGCATACGCAAATAATAAGAACACAGACTGAGGTAGCTGCGCACCACACATCAACACACCATCCACCATCACCATATAGGAGGGATGCAAAGCAGAAAACAAAGAAGACGCACTGAAATCGGAAAAACCAGAGAAATCGGAGAAACTGGGTGGGTCAAGCAAAGCGGCCAGTGGCTTTACAGAAGCCTAGAGTCTAATGTAAAGACCCAATATGTGGGAAAATCTCTAGGTCCAGACCTAACGGATTGTCCCCGTCCTTAAGGACAAAACGTCGCTGAGTTACCCAATGTGAGCAACATTTTCCTCGCCAGTACCACAGACACAAGATAGGCAGCGAGCCCAACCAATCCAAACCTGGTGGGAGTGGAGCAGGACATGAGCGGTTCGAAGACTTTTAAGATGAGATCGGCATTCCGGCAAGAAAGGCGGTCAAGGAACCTTGGTGGTCAAGTAGAAGGGTGCCCCCATGGAGGGTGCGACCAGTGAACCCGGTGGACACCCTCACCGCCAACTCAAAGGGGGAAAAAACTCTGGAGTTAACTGTCACAAGTAACTTGGAAAGTTACCTCGCTTTATGGCCACATCCGCAACGTCGTTGCCAAAGATTCCGTATTGACTCTGAACCCAGGTAATTGAGACCGAAACACCAGATTGACGAGACAAAAACAGCTTCCATCCTACGTTAATCGCGATGGGGTGTGAGACAACCAGAACCCCAAAGCTATGCCTCAAGAACTCCAGCCCAGCAAGGGAGTCAGTGAAGATGAAGAAGCTGGGATTGTAAATCAAACCCTACATCCAGGGCCACCGAAATGGCGACCAGTTCACCCAAACAACCTGACGGAAGAGCCTCTAGGAAGTAGCCGAATTCAAGGAGTAGCCTTGGAACGCAGACCCAATACCCCAGACCCAAATCACACGATGAAAGGAAGCAACCCTGGAAACCTGGACACAATCTCGATGATCACGCAGCAATGTTCCCACAGACAAAAGAACCGACTCAGAGGCTTCACACCACAGCCAGGGGAGGGGGGATGAACAAAGTAGGGTGGGGGTTAAGCCATCCAACAAGCTAGAGCCACAAGGAAAAAGGTCCATATATCAGGAGCACCAAAAAATTTCCTGGCACTCTGAGCCAAAGTCGAGTAGTCTAGAAGAACACAATGACCAATGATGCAATAACTTTTAAAGAAACAGTTAAAGAATCTGGTATAAATTCAGCAGAACGCAATTGAAGCACTATTAACGATTCTGCTAGTTTAAGTAGTCTAAGTAGTAGTTATTTAACCCTTGAAAGTTTGTCTGAAGGGTTAGAAGTAATGGCTGACCCATCCAGAACACACAAAAACTTTGAAGCCTTTGGCTGTAGTTCGTAAACCTGGATTGTGTACTTACAAAGAGCAAACCACCATTTTGTTGCATTTGATGTGCCAGGCGATAAGCAAGTTTCAATCCTTCCAGCAAGCATACGGTTAAGTTTATTCAGTATGTGCAAGCTCCATATAAAAGCGTGGCATCCTACATTTCGGATTTAAGCGGTTAACAGTCAATTGCGAATATAAAGAATTTCTCAAGGAGTTTTTGTGAAACTGTTTTGTCTCTCGAATTTAAAATGCAAAAGCTCTAGAAAGCCTTATGAAAATGGATGCCAAGCTTTTTGCTTTCGATAAGACCTATGACATTGCACTAGCTCAAGAAAGGGCTGAACTCCATGTTAGCAGTTTTTAGGGGACATCTGCTCGCTAAGTGAAAAATAAGCATTGTAAACCGAGTAAACCAATTGGTGCGGATAGCTTCTCCGCATTTTACTACAAACAAATTGGTGACCAAGTTTCCGAGGCCTTCCAACACTTTTTTTTCTTTCATTCACTACAGGAATCCTTCCTTCATGTTGGAAAACTGCAATTGTGGTTCCAATTTTCAAAAAGGGGAACCCCACTGACCTAGCAAATTACGGGCCAATCTCACTTACAACAGTGCCATGTAAAATTATGTAAACTATAATAAACAAAGGTATGATGATCCACATCAATAAATTTAAAATCGTTCAAGATGACCAATTTGGGTTTATGCCCGGTCGATCGTCGGTACACCAACTTTTGGTTGCACTTGATAAATGGTCTGAGGCACTTGACCAGGCGATCCAAACAGACGTTATACTATTCGATTTCAAAAAGGCCTTCGAATCTGTCATACATTCTAAATTAATTTTCAAACTTAAAAGACGTGGTTTTGGAGGAAACCTTATCCAATGGATTGGAGCCTTCATTTCTGGTCGTACTCAGCGAACAATTGTAGACCGTGTTCTTTCCAATTCGTCACCAGTCATTAGTGGTGTTCCCCAAGGGTCGGTTCTGTGACCATTGCTATTTGTCTTTTTTCTGAATGACTTAACCAGACCAATTTCCATGGTTTCTCAAGAGAAATTCGCTGACAACTTGAAACTGCACTCGCCAATAATCACTAATGACGAATGCCTTAGACTCCAACTTAGTACTGACTCCATTTCCGAATGGTCAAAAACCTGGCAACTACCTCTTTCAACTTCAAAATGCCGTAGTTTTTCCTTTGGAAAAAAACTGTTGATTTTAATTACAGTCTTGAGACTATAAGCCTGGAGGTCGCAAAAAAATGGTTTAAGGACCTCGGTATCTGGTTTCAGGATGACCTAAAATTTACTACACATTGTGACCACATCGCCGCCATGTTCTGCAATTGTTCAATGCTGCTTTAACTTGGGGAACTCTGAAACCAAACTTTCGGCATTTAACGTATATGTTCGCCCAGTTCTGGAGTCAGCAAGCCAGATCTGATAACCAAGAGTTTTGAAAGACATCGACAACATTGAAGCGGTCCAGAGAAGACACAAAAAAATATTTCCTGGACTAGGAACAAAACCTTATCGCGAGCGACTAAAAGTACTCAAACTCGACACCCTCGAATGTAGACGCCTGAAGGCTGATCTCATCCTTACTGAAACCTTTTTTTAGTTTAGAAGGAGGGGGAAAAGTATTACGAGTGTTCTTTTAAGGCGTATGCCATTCACCAACCACACTCAATTTTTCGATCAACTTAATGGGGGAAGGGAGAAAAATCCACCTCCTTTGGGTTTTATAAAATTCACCTGTACGTGGTTTCTTTTGGGAAAACCGTGTGTTCAGTCCCTCTGCACACACAGTTCCCCTGTAGATGCACCATTGGAGGTGAGTTTGTAGATGCCTAGTGATACTTCAATACAACTCCTAAGTTTAGACCTTTTTGACCAAAAGAGAGGGCAACCATTCACAACACATCTCATCAAAATAAATAATTGATTTATTTTATCAAGACCCACTTGGAGGACATAGTTGTTAAAAAGTTAATGACTTCCTTATTTACAATAATCACAAAGGGGTTAAATCCCATTAAGTCATAATATTGTAAAATTAAAATATGCTAGGTTTAATCAAACACACCTACACACTACAACAGTTCCGAGTCAGTGACCTGCATCGACTGGAGACTTTCAGCAAACCTAATTCCACCGAATGAGTTAATTGCTTTTTTCTCTTTGTTAAATCTTACAGAACCTAATTCTCCCTACCACAGGAGTGCACTACAATAATATTCCCAAACAACGTCAACCTATGAAAATTCACAGCCTGGGTTTGAAATTGCCATGACAATGGCTCCAACACGCTTAAATAACTTTACAATTAATCAGTACACACCCTTCAAGTGCCAACAACTAGCGTTAATACGGTTTAGGCCTTTGCCACAATGAAAACAACACACTATGTACATATACCATACGTGATATTGCTTCTTATGCTTCCAACAAGTAGCAACCTTCATGCACACTCCTGCATCAACAATTTAGGCTCCATAATTATTTACGTATATTTTCCCCTGAACACAATAAACCTATATTTTTAAACCAATACACCAAAATACATTCCAACAAAACAATAAGGTCTTCCCTAACTGCGGTGTGGTGGCAAAAATTATTGCGATGACGCAATGTAATTTGTAATGTAAAAATATTGGCATTCGAAAAGTTTTACCCCGACGTAAATTTCTCTAAACCAGAGCTTGTTTTGGACTTAGACACAGTTATAGTGGTGTTTTGTACTGACGCCACCGATCATGAGCAGAATTGAAAGGATGAAGGGCAGTCCCTCAAGACTGTCTACACATGGTGAAACCGACGATAATTCCACGATCAACGCCAAGGAAATTCGTCGTCCAGACGACCAAACTTCATTAGTGACCAGCGCCAGGAATGCTCACCCACTCCACTACGTGCAATAAGCTGACAATTTGGCAAGTCACGCCATGCCTTGAATAACTGCAAGAATTACAAGATTAGTAACATTCATCTCTGAGATTCGACACTAGCCTGTTCAGCCCCCAGCATCCACATTTAAGTTACATTCCTGCAGTCGTCAACCTTTTTCCACCTCGTTTTCGACTTAAGCCCAAGCCAAGGACTCCTTCATCACCAGACGCCCGTCAGAGAAGAACCACACCCACACCGTTGTAGCACAGTTTTGGCAACCAAAATGAACGCTGCCCACCATCTAGCGGCGACACCACTCACCAACTTTCACAATTGCCACAAAATACCCATGACGAATTGCATTTTAGCAACCACACCAACGGCCAATAAACACCACAAAAAACCACGCCCTAACTAATAAAGGAGAACAATGAACAACAAAACATCTGCGCAATAAACACACAAAAAAGAACGACGAAGGGTTAAGGGGATTTCTGAGAAGCAACAATCACCAAAGGAAACCCCAATACTACTGACATCACCCAAACCCACATTAGTATAATCAGCCTACCCCAATCACACCGCGATTCCTTGCCACTTACCATAATTTCACGCTACATTACTTTCAAAATTATTCACTGCTTACTCCCAGTCGATTTACCGCTCTTTGACTTTAGTACTGAGACTCGAACCCGGGGAAAAGGCTATGCTTGTAAGTCCCAAGTATAAACTGAATTGCAGGAGAGCATTTTTTGGTCTGACAGTGGTTCCAGTTTGGAACTCGCTCCCAAATGACATTGTTTCGTCGCCGTCGTTATATATCTCCCACAAAAACTTAATATGTGTGGTTTAAAGGCACACTTATTGCGCCCTGAAAACTGCCATTGATGCCAGTCACCCACATTTTCCTTAATTTTAAATTTCTTCTTTTTTAATTCCTTTTTCTTCTCCCAAGAAGTTTTGAAATTCTTTTTAAATTTCAACGAGCATTTTTAAAAATTGTTGTGCTTTTAGTGGTACACCCCGGCCCTTGCATGTCCACTTTGCTCTTTTGAATGGTTCAAAGAAAGTCTTATTATCATTATAAACTTAAATTTCACAAAGAAATTAAGTGCTACTGTTGTGGCTATCATAGACACACGTGTTCAGAGTGCAAATGGAGGAGGGAAACTTGCTCAATTTGCGGGGAGGTGGGTCATTTTAAAGGAGTTTGAAAGTTTGAGAAGTAATTGCATCAAACTGCAACTGCAAACTGAAAAAAGTAATCTTTCTACTAGAGTAAAAGAACTTCAAGTAGTTAAATCAGAAAATTCTGACTGGGCGCCACTTATGTCAAGTCTGTTGGAAGCCTGAGTTTTAGCATTAACACTATGACTTGTTGGCATATCAATTCTAGCAAGAAACTCAAACCCCTATAAATTCTTGAATCTAGTAAGTGGATTATTCATTCACAGTTAAGCAGTCACACATTACCACATGACGTAGATTCTGGCTATCTATGATTCTACCGTGATGCCTCTTAGTTGGTATCATAGTTACTTTTCAGATGTAACATCAATGCTTACCAACAACACATTCAAATCGTGTATTGGTGAGGTAGTGAAACTGTTGGAGTAATTAAACTGAGAGTAGAGTTAAAAAAAACAGTTTGAGACCCAGATGGCTATATTGGCACGTGGAAAGCAAGCTGACCTTTTGGAGGGAAGGGTAGATCTCAAGGTTTAAACTCGGCCTAAATCAGGCTTTAACATCAAAGTTCTTGACCTGAAAGTGTTACAGATTTTGTAGGCTCTGTTACTGACATTGGAATCTTTGAGAGGTTTCATGACTTTTTCAAACCAGGCGTAGGCAAATTTAAGGATTTGAAAGTTAGTATTAGGGGGAATGACGTTAATGGCACACTGACAGCTAGGTCAACCTGTAAGGCGCATCCTGTGCACAAATCTGTTAAAGGCAAGTCGTAGTCTGAAATTGACCAACTGGTTTAGGTTTTTGGTATTTTGAAACTGGATCATTTTTGCTCTTAGGTAACACAAGTAGTGGTGGTCTTCAAGCCTAACAATGTTAGGATTGTTGTGGTCTGCAGCTTGATGGTCAACCTGGAATTAAATCAACTTATGACCATACTTTCGTCGTTTTCATTGTTTAAAAGGCCACGATATATTCCGTATCAGACCGGTTGCAACAATGCTTTCCCTTCAAAACTAGCACGATTCTCTCTTATCAGAAAAAGCATTGTTTAAAAGTGGCACGAAATCAACTTATCACCAAAAGCATTGTTTAAAAGTCACACGATAACTACTTATCGTGCGACTTTAACAACGTTTAGGCTGATAAGTTGATTTCGTGCGACTTTTGCAGAACCTGTAATAACACGACGTAGAGCCTTTAGTATTAAAGCAGTGCCGGTATTTTATAGCTGAATTAATTTACAAGCACTCACTTGCGTAAATCGACAAACTTATGGTTTATTTTCACTTTTGTAGAACATGTAGTGGTGCTACCTATAATTTACCTGCTACAAAACAGCACAGCCAATAATTCAAAAACGGCGGATCAGTCAATATCAAGGAAAAATTAGTTGGTACTTGTTCATCATTTCCACCCGAACGAGTATTATGTTCCTGGGTTCAAGCCGAATACACATTTACTGCCCATAACGTAGAACGTTTAGTATTAACACACTGCCTAGCGGTTTGTAGCTGAATAGCACTCACTTGCCTAAATGCTTCTGGCTTACTTTTATTCAAAAGTGTGCCCTCAACTCGTTGGCTTTCCTGACTATGCTACAAGTCGTCATCATCTTTAAAGAGTTCCAACACTTCCAAATCGGGTGATATGCGATTTCCAGCCTTCATGGAAGCTTCGAAGTGCGAAACACAAGAATGGACAAACACGTGCCACTAATAGTTAGGTAGCTAACAAGGATGC
>JAHWFP010000200.1:5545-26380 GCA_023313725.1 Lithobius niger | reverse complement strand
TTTGTGGGGTTTGGGGGTTTTAAATAGTGATCAAGACAACAATAAATTTGCCGAAAATTTTATGAATTAGCATTGTATGAACTTGTGCCCTTCTCATTTGCCTGTCAGGAGGTTTCTTTTTTACCAGTAATTTTTTTTATTTCTTCTTTATCTGGATGTTTGCCGAGCTGTCAGGCTGTACTGATGAAAAGTGTCTTTCATTCAAATGGGTGTGCTACTATCGATTTGGAACGTTTGGACGAAACATGTTGTGTCTAGTGTTCATAGAGAAACTAAACCTACCGATTTGAATATACTGCAGTTTGTAAATAATGGTATTCATGGCAGAAAAAGCATGTAGATCATGCAGTTGTACTTATTGTGCATATTACTGTGAAGCACGTGGAAAATCCGTGTTTGTTTAACTTTTTAGAAGGTTATTCTTCTTGGCAACCGGACATGGGGGGGGATGAGGCTTAATGGCGCGTCGACAGCTTGGTCATTAGCGCCAACCCGGACATGGTTTGCCCCTATCATTATGGAGGTCGTTATGTGTGGTTTTGTTAATAGACACGTGGACATAGACAGAAATTCAGCATGGTAGGGCATTTTGGGGTAAAAGCTAGGAACAAGTGTTTTTAACCTAATTAGGGTATGCTGAATCCGAATTCGCCTGTCCCCAAAAGATATTTTATCAATAACTGGCCGAAAAATGCCCGAAAAAAGCTCGAAATTGCCTGAAAATGCTTATAATGACCAAAATATAAATATTTTGTTAAGAAGATGAATTACAAAAATGTTCAGAATGTCATTCTCCACAAAAAATTTCCCATAAGTTGGCTTGTAGAAGCAACGGTAGGGGGTCAAAATCAGAAAATAACCATTACACTTTGCTGCAGTCAGTACGATAAACATGTGTGTAGCACTATGTTTGAGTCTCTTAATTTTTACCTCATGTAGATAAACGAATTAGGTTTGAAACGTTCGAAAGATGGAGTAGATACCTTTCGAATGCTTCAAACTTCACTCAAGTATCTATACTTGGTGAAAAGTTACAACCTCGAAGGCAATACTATGTTAACCACGGTTTCACATACAGTATAAGGTATAAACTCGGATTCAGCAAACTCTACATAGGCTAAAAACGCTGTTATCCTGCAAGTGTAGATGGAGATGGTAAGTAATAAAACAGCATTGGGTATACAATTTTACTTATAGACGAGTTTACAATAAAGTTAATTACAATATATATATATATAAATTACAGTTACCTTTTATGTTACCCATGTTCGGAAATCAGGCTTGTCTATTCTTGCATTTCATGACATCCTGTGTGTCCGTGCAGTTACACACTGCGGTGCACAGTTTAAACTTGCGACATGTGCATTGCAGTATCTTGCAGGAGGTTTACAATGGCAAGAGATCATCTCTATACACAGTTCGTCATTCCACCATCCAAAGTCTGATGGCTTTAGAAGACGAGGTTATGCACAATTTGTAAGCTCGCAGATGATACTCTGATAATGGGCTCGCATTATATGGAATCGCAAAGAATCGTTTGTGGGCAGGGAGTGAGGGGGCAGTGCTTCAGGCTTATTGGCTTTGGGGAACGGTATGAAGTGCACCTTGCTGACTGCGTCTTGCGTTTACTTACCAACTCAAAGATGGCACTGAGTAACTCACTGTGTTCCTTAAAACCCCGTACATGGTTTTCTTCGAGTGACCAGCTTGGAACTGTTTTGTATCGCATCCGAATAATGCGTGGTTGGTGGGAAGGACTTTCTGACCCAAGTTGGAAGAAGTTTGCTGTGAACTTGTTGAATTGGAAAAAATCTAAGATGTTTAGAAGTGCCAGTTTCCATTCAGAGCTCCTGGCATTGCATCTGTTATATGTGCGCAGTAAGAAGTAAAAATACATCTGTTTTTCTAGCCCTTACAAATACGGCGTCTGCATCACAGTGTATAGCGTGGAGAATTGGCCGGGTATCGTCCTCCTCGAGTGTTACCCTTATCTGCGGGAGCCTGTTGCACTAGCTCGACCTCTGGCCAAAACTGCGCCTAATCTTCTTTATTCTTCCTGGACGAACAAGATGACAGAAACAGCAAACCGCTGCACAATGAGGAAATATTACGAGCAACGCGTGAGGAGGCCGATAGCCGGCTAATTCTCCACGCTATACACTGTGCCGCTGAGACCATTGTAGTCAGGGCAAGAGGCAGATGTACTTTTACTTGTTATTGCGCACGTAGAGCAGATGCAATTGAAAGAACCTTAGATGAAAACTGGTACTTCGAAACATCCTGGATTTATTCCAATTCGGCAAGTATACAGCAAACTTCCTCCTACTTGGGTCAGCAAGTCTTTCTGTCGTACCACGCATCATTCGGGTGCGACACAACATCGTTCCTAGCTAGTTACGCGAAGAAAACCATGTAAAGGGTATTAAGGAAGACAGTGAGCTACTCAGGGCTGTCTTGGAGTTGCTGAGTTATCGCAAGACACATTTTCTGCAATGGAGAAATTTCACTGTATGGTGTTCAATGTGCCAGACCATGTGGACACAGTAAGCAAGGCGTGTTTCATGCTGTTCCCCAACGCCAATAAGACTGAGTAACTGCTCCTCGCTCACCCCCCACCCACACACGATGCTTTGTGATTCCATACAACACGAGCCCATTATCAGAACATGGTCTGTGTGCTTGCAAATTGTGCCCAACCACGTCTTCCAAAGCCATCAGACTGTAGATGGTGGAATGATGAGGGATACCATGTTCCTATTCTGATGACGAACTGTGCATAGAGATGATCTCTTGCCATTGTAAAACTGGTTGCAAGATACTGCAATATACATGTCACAAGTTTTAACTGCGCACCGTAGTGTGTAAGTGCATGGACACCGAGGATGGCATGACATGCAAGAGTCGACTAACCTGATTTCCGTGACACATGTTATTTATCTATATTGTAATTTCCTTTATTGTAAACTCGTCTACAAGTAAAATTGTATATCTAGTGCTGTGTTATTCCTCACCATCTTCTCCCGCACTTGCAGGATAACAGCATTTTTAGTCTGTGTAGAGTTTACTGAATCAGAGTTTATAGCTTATACTGTATGTGCTAGCATGGTTAACTTAGTATTGCGTCCGAGGTTGTAACTTTTCACCAAGTATAGATACTTGAGCGCAGTTTGAAGCATTCGAAAGGTATCAAATACATCTTTCGAACGTTTCAAACCTAATTCGTGTATCTACATTAGGTAATAATTAAGACTCCAACATAGTGCTACACACATGTTTATCGTACTGATTGCAACAATGTGTGATGGTTATTTTCTGCTTTTGACGCCCTACCGTTGCTTCTACAAACCAACTGATGGGAAATTTTTTATGGAGATTGACGTTCTGAAATATTTTTGTAATACATCTTTTTAACAAAATATTTATATTTTGGTCATTACAGGCACTTTCTGGCATTTTTCGGACATTTTTCGAGTTATTTTCTGCTTTTGACGCTCTACCGTTGCTTCTACAAACCAATTGATGGGAAATTTTTTTGTAGAGAATGACATTCTTTACATTTTTCTAATACATCTTCTTAACAAAAATATTTATACTTTGGTCATTACAGGCATTTTCGGGCATTTTTCGGCCAGTTATTGACAAAATATCTTTTGGGGATGGGCAGATTCGGATTCAGCATACCCTAAATAGGTTAAAAACACTTGTCCCAGCGTTTACCCCAAAATGTCTTATGAACGTAAAACTAAGCTCTTTTTCAAAAATCTCCACCAGCCTATAATGTTAAGTCAATCAGTCATTAAGGTAAATTTTGTATTTGGAACTGTTTGGGCACTAATCACTTTCGTTAGTACGTCCTGTACTACCTGGTGCCTTTTGCCTGCTGTAGCTTGCTTTCTGTCTGGGAGGGGTAATGGTAACGATGTTAATTGTTGGAGCTGCTTACCTTGCATGCTGATCGCTCACTCTGCCTCTGAGCAGTCAGTAGGATGAAGTGGAGTGGAAAGCACGCACTTCAGGGTGCTCTGAATGGTAAAAAATCAATGCTTGGTCTGTAAATAGGTGTTGGTGCGAGTTATTTGTGGCAACCAAGTTACTGAACTAGAGCAGCATTGTCACTTAATCCTACCATGTACGTGATATAGATTTCAATCTACTAATTAAATAATTTATCAAGGGCTGTGATAGCATGAACTTCCAAGTTAAGTATCAAACTTTGCAATCCTATAGTTTGGCTCAGAATGGACATAGACCAACGAAACTCGGTATTTGAGGTCATGTTGTAACTTTTTCACTGCATTGAAATATTAATGACAACAATCGACACGTTTGGTGTCCACAGTATGGCCATTTCTGGTTGTTATTGTTGTTGTGGGGACTATTGCTCCTATCTGGAGCTGAAACCAACGAACCAATTTTCAAGTTTTGTAGCTTAAAACTTAGGTATAGATAAGGCCATGGGTCATTCGAAAGCTGTTGTAATGTAACTACAATAATTTTGTGATAGAAAGCCAAATGGTAACGAAGTTTTGCTCTCACCTAGAGTCAAACCAATGAACCGATTTTTCAATTTTAATTGTTTTTGGTATTAACAACAACCAGGGCATTTTGAACGTGATTTTAATGTGACTGCAATATTCTTTTCGGCAGAGTTTCATTATTGTAGAGCACTGGGCAGACGTCATAAAGTGGAACACCAGAGCTCTAGGCAGAAATCATGTTGGTTTCTGGCATGTGAATAAAGAAAATGTAGTAATCATGGATGGTTCTTGTTCGCGGAGCGGAGTGAAGTGAGCATACTATATACCCTATGACATACACCAAATTCCAAATTATTTTGTTGGTCGGTCGGTTGGTTGGTTGGTTGGTTGCACCGTGGTAGTCCGGGTGAAGCCCAAACAAAAGGGGGGGGATTGAGGCTTAATGGCGCTTCGACAACTTGGTCATTAGCGCCAACCTCAGTCACAGTGCAGTGGTCCGGGTTGCCACTGCACCACACATTACAGAGATGTTATTCAAACCCCTTATCTAAATCTTGTCATACATCTGTACCTCCTGCAAAAATTGAAAAACACCGGACAGGAGGACAGACTTATCGCCCAACTGACGCGCAATGTCATGCGGAAGATGGAACCGACGACGAACACCATCAAGATGGCGACAATCAACAAGTAAGTGCCGGACCGTAAGTGGCCGTCGACACCAAGAACATTCAGGAGGGTCAACCCCCCGCAAAAGGAAACAGTGAGTAAGTCTGGTGTGACCAATTCGCAAACGGGCCAACACAACCTCCTCACGGCGACTGCGGCGACACGCCGAGTGCCACTCCTCGACAGTGCCTTTAATGGCCCGTAACTTATTACCGTCCTGTCTGTCCCACAAGGTTTGCCAAAAAGCGTGTAATCCCAGACGCAGAGTTGGAAAGGCATCTGAGGGAACAAGGCTGAGATCCCTACCGAGAGGGCCAGAAAGGGCCCCTTTCGCAGCAGAATCAGCTTGTTCATTCCCTGCTATCCCAACATGGCCCGGGATCCAGCAGAAAAGCACGGTTTTCCGCTGGCCAGGCAAGCGGGAAAGCAAAGCTTGGACACGTTGTGTCAAGGGGTTCCGAGGATTGTAATTCGCCAAGGACTCCAGGGCACTCATGGAATCACTAAAGACAATGAAATGCGTGCCCTGAAGGTCAAGGATCCATTCCACCGCCAAACCAAGAGCCAAAAGCTCTGCAGAGAACACAGAATAGCCTGATGGAAGGCGATGGGCAACCGTTACACCCTTACACACACAAGCACATGCCACGCCAATGTCGGACTTCGACCCATCAGTAAACAGGCGCAGGTACTGAGAACTCAGCCGCCGGAACTCCTGTAAGTACCTTGCTGGTAGAGTGGAACCCTTCGGGAGGGACGCCAGAGCAAAAATGAAACTGCCACCTGGGACAAGCCAAGGGGCAACTGGCATTCTCCCAAGCCTCAAGACGCAGGGCATTTCAAAGGCTATCTCCTGACAGGACTGCTGGAGCCTATCGCGGAAATCACCCTTACCCACCCTGCGTCTACCGACTCGCAAGTCTGGCCCAAAAACCATGGACCAAGCAGGACTGGATTGCACAGCACGCAAACGCACGGCATACTGAATGGCAAGCTGTCGCCGACGAATGGCCAAAGGTGGCTCCGAGGCCTCAGCATAGAGGCTGACCACTGGAGAAGTTCGAAAAGCCCCAGTCGCCACACGCAGGCCACTGTGATGCACTGTGTCCAACATCTGGAGAGTGGAGTCACTAGCCGAATCATAGACCATACATGCATAATCAAGTTTGCTGCGGACAAGGGCTCGTTAGAGGCGCAACATGGCAGCGCGATCGGCACCCCATGAAGTGCCCGACAGGACCCGCAAGATGTTAAGCGCCCGCAAAGCCTTGTCTTTAAGCTGACGTAAGTGTGGAAGCCAAGACAACCTGGAATCGAACACCAGACCCAGGAAACGTGCCTGTGGGACAACAGGAATTTGTGCCTGTCCCAAGTACAGGCAAGGATCCGGGTATTCGCCACCTTCAGCTGTGAAACCGGGGAAGGCACGCTCCTCCCCGAAATCTGGCGCACATTCCGCCACACCTGCTGAGCAGGCGTGGAGCGCGTGATCGACGAAACATAAGCTGCCCACGAAGCACGTCTAGCCTCACGGATGACATACCTGGCACGGGCACGACAGCGCTTAAACGCTACAAAGTTGCCAGTAGTCGGGCTGACCATGAATGCACGCAACGCTCGCCGGCGGGCCTGAATGGCCTGCCCGCAAGCAGGCGTCCACCACGGAACAGGAACCCGCCGCGGCTGTGTGGACGTACGCGGGATAGTAGCATGAGCAGCAGCAAGGACCACATCAGTGAAATGAGTGGAAAGTTCATCCACATCAGAAAAGTCCTCAACCGCACGCTGAAACACAGCAGCCTCAGCAAAGGCTGACCATTCAGCATGCTTAAGCGCCCACCGGGCTGGCCTGGAAGCCACAAAACCCCCTTGTGTTGTGGACAACACAATGGGGAGGTGATCGCTTCCATGCAGATCGGCAGTGACAGCCCAAGTGAAGTGAACCGGGATGGCCAGCGAGCAAAAGGCTAAGTCCACCGCTGACCAATTGCCCGTTGCCAAGTTACAGTGTGTCATGGCTCCATCGTTCAGGATGCAAACCGACCCCCTCCGCATCCATTCCTCAAGGATCCTTCCCTTGTTGTCAGTATTAGGTCCTCCCCACTGGACATGGTGGCTGTTAAAGTCGCCCAGCAATAGCAACGGGGCAGGAAGCTGTCGAACCAGGTCCTCCAGGTCACCAACCCCAAAGACCTCATCCGGTGGCAAATAAAGCGAACAGACAGTAATATCCAATTGGAAAGAAACAAAAGGACAGATTGGATTGAAATTTGGTAGATAGCTTGAAACCCCCAAAAGTATTGCTGAGCTAGAATTTGCCGTAAATTGATCAATTATTATGGAAGAAATTCCGGATTTTGGAATTTATTAGGAATTACGGAAGTTTGAATTGATGAAGTACCCTTTGTTCCCTTATGCCCCGGCACGGTATTAGCAGCCAATGTCCATGTCCGTCCACTCC
Source organism: Lithobius niger (assembly GCA_023313725.1). Taxonomy (NCBI): domain Eukaryota; kingdom Metazoa; phylum Arthropoda; class Chilopoda; order Lithobiomorpha; family Lithobiidae; genus Lithobius; species Lithobius niger. The sequence goes on along the minus strand of JAHWFP010000200.1, from coordinate 18,772 downwards.
CGAAAGGCTGTAGTAAATTTGTTATTAATTAATTAATTATTTCTAACACTCACCATCATAAATTTGGAATCCTGGAATCCTGAATAGTACGATCGTTATGCAACAAAGTATTGCAAATTGAACTAAAAGCAGTAAATTTCGTACACAAGTCATTCACAGCAGTACAAATCGAACCAGTCATGGAACCACCATGAAATATCCAAATGGTCCCTAGTGTCCTCCCTGCTCTGCTCCCACCCTGAGTCTTTAGCAACAAATTCTTATAGATCAGGTTAAAACATGAAATTTGGTACACAAGTCATTCTTAGCAGTACAAATCGAACCTGCCTTAGAACCACTATGAATTCTACCTCCTGAGTCTTGGGCAACAAATTCTGGTAGATTAAGCTAAAAACTTAAAATTTGGTATACAAGTCATTCTTTGCATCACAAATAGAATCAGCCATGGATGGACCCCCCCCCCCCCCCCCCCGATATGCTCCAATGACCCCAAGCGACCCCTGTGCTTCCTCCCCGATGCATGATCAACAAATTCCTGCAAATCGAGCTTAAATCTTGAAATTTTTGTATACAAGTCATTCTTAGTAGTACAAATCGAACAAGCCATGGAACCCCCACGAAATACCCCCAGTAACCCTTTTGGCCCTCAGTGAGGTTTGACCAACAAATTCTAGCAGTTCGATCTAAAAGCATTAAATTTTGTACACAAGATATTCATAGCAGCACAAATCGAACCAGTTACGGAACTCCCAGTGAAATACTCCCAAGGACCACCAATGCATCCCCCAATGCTCCCGTGTCATCCCTGAGGCTTGACCAACAAATTCGTGGAAATAGAGCTAAAAGCATGAAATATGGCACACTAGTCATTCTTAGCAGTACAAATCAAAACTCCCGAAGAAATACCCCAAAGACCCGCCATGTGCCCCCAAGTAGGGGCATTTGCAATATGGCAGAGACAAACAAACCCAAAGACAAACAAACCCCCGAAAGTGATGAAATACGAGAAGTGACGTCATCTAAGATGGTGGCACCCATGTAAACCGGAAGTGACGTCATCCAAGATTGCGGCATCCATGTAAATCGGATGTGACGTCGTCGAAGATGGCCGCGCCTATGTAAACAGGATGTGACATCATCCAAGATGGCAGCACCCATCCATGTAAACTGAAAGTAAGGCTATTTTCCGGGATGGTAGCAGAGGGTATTTTTTGGGCTACCTAAATGTGTCCTTTTACTACCTCAATGTCCTTATTCTAGATGTGTCTTTTGGTACCTAAATGTGTTCCAATGTTACCGCCAAGTGCGAAGATCACGCCGGGTTGGGTACTCTCGTGAATGCTTTTTTTAAGCTTTCACATTGTGAGAACTCTCAAAAGCTTTAGAGCATGAAAATGACGAATTAGCAACATTATCTCAAAATAAAGGGCAGTTTCAAAATTGGGGGGTCGTGCAAATGTTTTTTGAGCATTCACATCGTTAGAACTCTTAAAAGTTTTATAACATGAAAATGACGGTTTAGCAACTTTATGTGGTCCCAAAATCAGGGGGTTTCAAAACAAGGGGTATAGTGCTTTATGAGAGCTTTCACAGTGTAAGAACTCACAAAATCTTCAGTGAGTGAAAAAGAAGAATTAGCAACATACTGGGCATCTCAAAATGGGGGGGGGGGGGGTAGTGCAAATGCTTTTTGAGCATTCACATTGTAAGAATGACGAATTTTAGCTGCACTGCTGAAAACAAAGAATTAGCAACATTAGAGGGTCTCAGGAGTCAAATGTATTATGAGCTTTCACATTATGGTAATGACGAATTGTCTACGTTAAAGGTGTCGCAGAAGTGCAAATGCTATATGAGCTTTCACATTGTGAGAATGGCAAATTAGCAACATTAAAGGGGTCTCTGGAGTGCAAATTTTTTATCAGTTTTTAAATGAAAATGGCGAATTGTCAACTTTAAACGGGTCTCTGGAGTGCAAATGCTATACGAGATTTCACATTTTGAGAATGACGAATTGTCAACATTAAAGGAGTCTCACGAGTGAAAATGCTATGTGAGATTTCACATTGTAAGAATAGCGTAAATTCTTCACTGTGACCACCCAGCTTTAGGAAGTTTCATATCATGGGCTTGTTGATAAATCGGGGGAATTGTTCGGTCCTTTCAGATTTTGTATTCTATTTTCTCGTTCCAAGTATATCACTTTTAAGAAAAGCTTCGTCATGGATTCCTGTTCTATTGTTCTCACCAGCAAAGACTCTCATTTGAGTAATAATCTAAACACATCCATTCATTTGGACTCTGAAAAAAGTTATGAATTGGCTCTGCTTAGTTTGGACACCTAAAACAGCATATACAACATCACCTCAAAAATAACGAAATTAAGTACCCAACAGATGCTGGTACCTCCAAGCAGAAAGTTCTAGTAACTCTGGCTGCTTATGATATCGACGATTTGAATAAATTTCTCAAATCAGTGATAGATGTAAATGGCCACTACAAGGATGCCATTACAATTCTTCCAAATCAAAACATGTTAAGAAGCGAATTGATAATTACCGATCCGAACTAAGGCTTATCCTTTTCGGGAAACAATAGTTTGGCTCCAGTGTTGGGATATGACTTGCTAATAATGCTCAATTACGTCAGAAGTAGAGAAGTGAACGTCACTACAATTTTTTCACATATTGATATCATTGGCAATTCCTACGTAAACAGCGACACTCAGCCCACTTTATCCAAATACCTCTCCCGGTTTCAAAATCGTAGAGTGTCCTCATAATTTTATTACCTCCCGGTTACTATCAACTTAATCAGAAATATAAGTGTTTGACTCATTTCCTAGTCCAACGAGCTGTCAAAATTCATCAAATTTGTAACAAAAGCCAAACAATGAGTGTAGTAGAAGATTACTAAAATAAACAAACGTTTGGTCTTCGATTTCTAAGTCAAACTGACACTACCATTTATACAATCCTATTGTTGGTACTAATCTCAACAATGTAAATTCAGAAATCCGAATACAACAAAAACCACGATTTATTTCTGCACATTGCCATCAGTTACATCCTGATGAAAGGCAGGTTGCTGAGAATAATGACTCGGCTTTCGCAAATGCTGACTTAGCTAGTCTTATTAGTAATGCTCCTATGTTCCCATGTTCCCATGTTTTTTGATATCAAATACCATCAGATGATAAACAAGTCGTTGAGTTAGATTATCCAAGGTTCGGTACTCTAATGACTGCTCATTTGCGGCTCGGCGAAGCAACCGGCTTTGCTCGGCCAGTGCTGGGTGCTGGATAGTGCGGCATCAGTAGATGCTGAACTAAACAACGTGGGACTCAAACAACAGCACACGTCCATCATCATTGAAACAACTCCCAAGGAAATCTTTACCTTCGCCATCCCATTGAAGCCATTATGGGATTTTTCTAAAATTACGATAAACTAATTTATGGAACTAATCTGCTCACCTGCATGGGATCTATGGAGCTAACCTGCTCACCTGCATGGGATCTGTGGAGCTAACCTGCTCACCTGCATGGTATCTATGGAACTAACGTGCTCACCTGCATGGGACCTAGCAATATGAATGCCATCTTCAAAGCCACGGCCACGGCCAATAGCAAAGTTGTTCTGAATAATATTTCCTGCCATATTCCCCCCATCACGGCATCTGACGATCAAAAACTTAAACTCTACAATCTCATAGACCAGTGCACAGCGACCGTGGATTTAGGATTTAGGCACTGGCATTATGACAGCTGCAAAATCTCTCAAAATATCAGCTACACCTGGCATGTGCTGACTACGTCCGTGGTTGACAAACCTAGATGGATAGTTCTAGCTTTTCATACTAACAGACAGGACGCTTTAATTAAAACTTCGGCCCTGTTCGGCCACTGCAATCTGAAAGATGGTCACGTGACTCTAAATACCTAGTGATATCCGTTTCTCGATTTGACCGCTAATTTTGCGAATGGAGAGAACGTCGGTTCGTACAGAATGGCGCAGCAATTTAGGCAGCTGTGCTACGGCACCAACGACTTGAGTTTTGACTTGCTTCAGTTCAAGGAAGCCTATCCTCTCGTGGTGTTGGATTGTTCAAAACAGTCCAAGAGGCTTCAATGGGGAATCGTGGACATACAAGTCAAACTGAAGTTTAGAGCAGCAGTGCCTGCTAATACCACCTGTCACGCTCTGCTCATTGGCGAAGGGAAAATGAATCTAAAGTTGGATAGAGGCAAAGTCGAAGTTGTTTATTAAATAATGATAAGAACAAAAAGACATGGCACTCAAAACAATATCGTGAAAAAAGAAAGGCAGCTTTTTGCCGTTGGTATTGTTAGGACCGATTTTTGCCAACATTGGGGAATTGGCTGGAGGGACTGATTGGGTGGTATCTGCCATAAAAATGACACAAAACGATGCAAAAATTCTAGCTGAACTTGTGCGACATCACAAGCAAGAGGTTGATTCCGGCTCGAAGAAAAAACTAAACAAAAAAACAAAGCAAAAAAATTGCCCCCGCCAAGGCCATACTTAAGGCCACCCAGGGTTTAATTGACTTTGTTAAACATTTAACGAACTTTGATGTAAACCGGTTGGCGAGAGTAATGAAAATTCCAAAATTTAGAGGTACTTTTAGTAAAGACACGCTTCCCTTAAAACTTTAGCCTACTGGTGAAAACAGAATCATAAACTTGGAAGAGTTCCACGATGGAGACAAAAGTCACTATTCCAATGTTGTGGGATAATGCTGTTATTTCGACAGTTTTGGCAACATGGGCCCTCCCCGGTACGAGGGTAATTACTTGGAACCAGGGATTAAATACAACAACGAATGCGTACAAAACTTTGATCAAATTGGTGCGGTAACTTATGCCTATTTTTCTTAACGCCTTCACTAAGGCTCTTAATTACGAAGCTGTGTTGGGTAGAAGTTGAGTCACCTATTGATAAGTTACGTGCAAATCTAACTGAAAATAAACTTCTTCTACATGAAAATCATCGCGTCATTTGTATTTCATTGCCCGCTCCTGTATCCGTCTACCCCCCACCCCAACTTTGCGCAAATACTTCTTTCTTCTTCCCCTCCTCCATTTTCAGTATTCTGCCAATACAGCACAAACGGCAGAATAACAAAGCGAACAGTTTGTTGGTCGAAAGTTTGAATCAGTAGGTTGAAATATAATAAAAATACATTACTTATAAAGTATACAGGTTGACCGAGCAGAAGGGATATTGGTTGGTAGTTAATGAGGTTGTATGTTCCATTTTTAATAAGGCAAATAAGTGATTAGAGCATTGAAGTTAGAATCAGGAGGTTTGAAACCTTTGAGGGCTTTTTGGCAGGCTGTCTTTTATTGTCAAAATTCGAGAATATACTTGTGCGGCTGCCAGTTGTATCTCTTGTAGAGTGTACATTTAAAATCAACAGCCTCAACTAGTGTCATAATGGTTTTGGCTGGTGGAAACATAGATTTTCAGCTAGTTCAATCAAGCTAATAGTGTTATTTAAGTGTTAATAATGTTAATTTAATAGTGTTTTTCTTGCTGGAACAAGACAAAAATAACAGATAGGCGTATAAAAGACGGACGTAATCCTTAAATACTTAACGCTCTTAAGGAACAGATACATGTAAAAGATATGTAAGCCATCAGCGTCATGTTAATATGCGTAAAAGAAAGGTCCAGCTTGTTTTTTGGGATGCTGGAGATTATTTTACATGTATTAGTGTGATGCTGATGGTTTACATGTCTTTTTCGTGTAGCTGTTCCTTTAGAGCAAATAAGTTTTCTAAGGCTTATATCCATGTTATGCGCTTAAACGTTTTTAAATTTTAATTATTTATCATTCGTGTGTTCGACATCCTACCGAAATAGCAACAACGTATCATAACCACCGCCTGCTTTTACCCAAAACCAACTGAGACACATATCCTGAGCAGTACCTTCTTTAATACGGTAAAGAAGATGTGTGCAACTATTGCTGTCATTTACCAAGGACATGCCAATCTAAACTATTATCACCTAGTTAACAGAAATCTGTGAGTGATGTAATACCAGTTGACTAATGAATGGCTGAGCGGGCATATCGTAGACTAACCGTGCAATTTGGCTAAAGAAACGAAATTTGTGATAAAAAATAAAAATAGGCAAATAAGCACAACAATTCGGACAGCTAAGTATAACAACTGTGCAGCAATAAAACTGTCGTGCTAAATTCGTTTCTTCAACTTTGTTGCAGCTTAGTGTACGTTTGTCCACGGTTGGAAGTATAGAGTTCGAATCACTCATCCCCTAGTGTCAATTGGGTGTACACTGACTTATTAATATGGCAAGTTATATTAAATCTCGATAGTGTTGCGTGTACATAGTGGTCTAGTGCACTGGCCGTTCAGTCCAAAAACCCTGGTTCATTTCCCGGGTTCATGAAGACTCGTGGATTTCGTCTTCGTTATTGCTCCTCACTGGTCATTCAAAGCTGCACGCAATATTGGCTCAACCCGTGTTTTATTGTATATTAGCTGTGTAACTGCTCTGTAGCAAATCAATATTCCGTTAAAAAAATAATGTATTGAGAAACTAGTGGTTCCAAAACTTCTAAAGGGTTCGAAAATGGAATTCGTATATGTTTACTGAAACATGTCCTGGGGTTACTAGCTATTAGCTAAAATATAAATAGTTAAAAAAAAATATTTAATGCGATACCACAGGTTTTTCTTAATCTATCAGTTGGTGTCGCCGGAATTAGTGCTCAAGGTCTGCTGAAAGGTTAATGCAGCGAATTTATCATCAGTGAATTTTAATTATCTCTGACGATGATGACCAAATACACAGATCGGCACATAATGCAGATGTTGCAGCCCGCTTACAAGTAATAGTGAAAATAAAACAGTAATAAGATTACACAAAATTAAACGAATTTAAATATGACAAAAACTAAACGAATTAAAATATTGGGGTATATCGAATCCCGGGATTGTGGTTACATAAATCCAATTTTTCAGTCCCATCAAAAATGGACTAAATTCGTGTAAAATTTCCTTAAAAATCGATTCCAGAGTTTTAGCGTAAAACAAAGTTAATTGATAAAAGTGCATATGAATTACTGCAAGGGGGAAAAACTACCTTGCTTTCCCTTCCCTCGTCCAGACTCTAATCTACCTACCATTAGTATATGAAGTTCTTATGGAACTTTATATATTCTTGTAACTATTAAAGGTTTTGAACTTTGGTTTAACGCTTTTGCACGTCAATTTGACACTTTTGTACTTCAGTTTAACGTTAGTGTATTTCAAATTAACACTCTTGTATTTCGATTTAACACACTTGCACTTGAATTTAACACGTTTGCACTTGAAATTAAAGCAGTGAAATAACTGATTCTTTTTTATTCGCTGTAAAGATGAAATTATACGAAATACGCGTATACAGAAACTTTTACTATAGTTTGTTCCACATTATGCTTTCAGAAAACTGACTGTATGATGCCACCTTTCCTTCACTACGATTGCAAAAACATGTGAATATCACCCATGTAGAGTCTACACAGTTACTGTTACAGTCTACGAGTGGAATATTTACGTGTTTTTGTACTCATAGCGGCAGGAAACGTGGTATCATACAGTCAGTTTTCTGAAAACATAATGTGGAACAAACTATAATTGTTACTGTAATGTAATTTCACTGCAACGCTCCCGAAACTCCACGAAATGTCCTACAGCGCTTTAAATACATGACGATTAAGAGTGGTGTTTGGAGTGTGAAAATAAATGACGTTTGCTTCGGAAATACTAGCTGGTTTATGCCAAGACCAAGAGAGTGAGTGATGATTCACAAGGATACTTGGGCAGTAGTGGGAGTGGGGAAACTGATGTTAGAAATCTTGACAGAGTATGTACGGCAGATATCGAATTGAATTGAATTTTATTAGAGCTGTGGCCTTCAGCCAAGCGCTCTGTACAAACTACAAAACCACAAAACAACAACTAAACAATTACCGCATCAACACTTACAAAGCTAAACGTTACGCCGCTATAGAGCAAGTAGTATACTAAACAATGAGCCTGCTAGGAAAGCCACGGACCGACGACGAAGAGTCGCAAGGGGCAGCTATTCAAAACCATTAAAAGGAATCGAAATCATTGTTGAGCTTGTAGCTGACGAAAGAAATCACAAGGAGGAACTGTACATAACAACATTAGGAAGAAAAGTAAATAATACGAAAATATCACTACTATTTTTTTTATGTTACTGCACTGCATTTTTACAGTATTATAGGTTGCAGACATTTACAAAATTAATAAAGACACTGTTTTCTCGAAAGGAGAACCGAGTGGGAAAACCTAAAAAAAAAAGGAGGCCGGAAGCCAATATTTACACAAGCATAAACTAGACGGATAATAAATTACGTGGAAACATACAATGAGAAGCGCCTTGTACACATACAAGTGTAAGGGTGCGTAAGCCGCCATAGCTTGCCTTGGACGCAGACCTCCCAGTGTTATCATAAGCGGCAGCGTCTGCTTGTGAGCGCACGAATATAGTGCTTGGTTGTAAGAAGTTACAAAGTTTCGAGCAAGACTTGTTATGAATATGTGCACTAACGACGTTAGAATAACCAACTGTGAGTCGTTTGTCCTGTGGAGTGAAAGCCTCTCACACAAGCCTACGATGCATAAACCAGCTAGTATCTCCAAAACAGTCGTCATTCGCTTTCGTTTTAAACGCCGCTCTTAATCATCATTTATTTACAGTGCCATACGATATTTCGTAGAGTTTCGTGAGCGTTGCAGCGAAATGAGTATATTTTGTATAATTTCACAATCTTTACAGCGAATAAAAAAAGAATCAGTTGTTTCAACGCTTTAATTTAAGTACAAAAGTGTTAAATTCAAGTATAAGTGTATTAAATCGAGAGACAAGAGTGTTAATTTGAAATCCACTGATGTTAAATTGAAGTACAAAAGTGTTAAATCCAAGTATAAAAGTGTCAAATTGACGTGCAAAAGCGTTAAACCAAAGTTCAAAACCTGTAATAACAGCATTTAAATTCTAGGTTGAAGATAGAACTAAAAATATTTCCACTGGCTTTTCAATGTAATCCAAGAAAATAGATAAAAATGTGTTTGTTGAATTCGTCTTTTGGTTAATTTGGTGTCAGAAAGAGAAGTAAAGTGAACACGTAATTACAAACAACACACAGAAATGTATATTAAATCTGTACATGCCGTCTTCTGTAGCTTCATTCCTCAGCGTTTAAATACTTGGTTCTTTAATGACAATTCTCACAGAGACCATTACATTTACTTCCCTCCCGTTGCTAGCACAGCCTGCTCTAATCTGGATACACTTTAGTACCATAGTCCAACACTTGTGTAGTCTTATTAAATGAGTTATTAGCGTTTGTTTGAGCAAGAGATTTGTAAAAACTAAACCAAACATAGCATACAAGGCGAAAACAAATTTAACCAACTTATAAGATAAGTAAACTACCAACATGTGTCGCTATATACACTCAAACACATAAACTAATAACTAATCAATAACTACCAATACACTATTTACAAATGTTCGAATCTGCCTGACTAACATCAGTGAACCTAAAAGTGGCACGTAGCGCCCCACAAAGAGGAGGAAGGGCTAACAATGCCAAATTGGTACAATGCTGCATCATGGTTTGTCTGTTTCTTTGTTTATTGAGAGCTAAATGGACCTACAAGTCATATGCTGTATATTACAAACTAACTGCAACATGTAAGTAATCCAACAGGCACACGCTGCAGCACATAAGCTCTGATTAGAGTTCATTCCAACAAGATGCAACGATGCTTGGGCGCGAGGAAAGTAACATTGTTGTTGCATCTTCTGCAAGTTTCCATTGTCGGCCAGAGAAAGGTTTGATCTGTACATAAATTGCAAAGGTTAGGTAGAAGTAGGTGCATAGTTTGCACACTTTTAGCAGTAGTATAGTTTGTAGACTGTGAATAGCTTGTGTTGGTTATAAGATTTGTTTAGTTTGTAGTTCAGACAGAGTGCATGGCCTCCGGCCCTTAGGCTCTTGCATAAAACAGTTAAACAGTAAGTTTTTTGTCTCCACTGTGTGAGTGTGATGCTGTGGAATCTTTGCAGCATTTTCTGTTTTTGTGTCCATTGCTTTCTGATTTAAGGCTGTTACTTTAGGCAAAGTGTGGTTTTGACGGTGACCTGTAAAAGGCTCTTCGTGCTTCACCATCCACTTCATCACTCTTGCCCTACCCCGGTTTCGAGCAATTGCTGCTTTTTGTCGAGCAGCAGGCCGTCAGGTTTTGTAGTAGTAGCAATTTGCTTAATTTGTTTGATTATGTGATTTAGAAGTTTTTAGTATTTCGATGCATTTGTCACATTTGGTACATTTGGTATACTGGTTTGTTTTGTTTATTCTCTGTTTATTCAAGGTTATTTGTTTAGATTGGGTGCATGGCTTTGAACCGCTATGCCCTCAACAAATCCGTTAAATCCGTAGTTCGTTGTTGTCAACATAAGTGAAATGACCCTTCAGCCTTAAGGTTGGGCGACCGACATGATTGAGTGACTAAAAATTTAGTTCTTCAATGCGGTCTTGGGGACGCTAGTTGAGTTGTTTCCAAATGGTTTTCAACGATTGTTACTGCAATTACCACAACTGCTTGCAGCAACAAATAAACAACTTTTATTACGATGAAGAATCAACTAAAAATTGTGCTTTTTTAAGGAGTTAAATAAATTGGATTTTTTTTACATTGTGAGTAAAGATTTTTTTGCTTTTTTTCGTGAACTCTTGTCTTTAGGGCTTTCTGTGTAAAGGGAGACGTCACGGAAAACCAGGAGAGTGATAGCATAACTACTAAAAAAATGTTTTGAATGGTATCAAACCGGAATGAGGCGGTGGGAGAGAGTACGCGATCTCCATTTGCGTAATGGGAAAAACATTAACTATATTGATGTGAACTATAGTTTACTAGAGATGTTTGAATTTCGACGGCTCTGCTAAAGAGCAAATAAGACGATTCTACGCTCGTTTATTACAATATAGGTCGTTTTTCAAGTCTCGTAAATATAAAAAGAAAAAGTAAAATCCGTGGCAAACAAAATTTTAAACAATAAAAAGAAAGAATTTGAGATTTAACAATTTTAGTACCATGTGTTGTCACTCGATTTCCTTGTTACCGTAGTGTGTTAACCTAACTGCAGTTTAAATAACTTGCACAGTTTTCTGATGTTATATTTTTGCCTGATTTGCCAAATATTTGTTCTTTTAAGGACAAATTTAAAAAGTATGCATAGAAGTTGAATCAGTACTGGCAAGAAATGGTACTCAAATTAAAAAAGTATGCATACAAGTTGAATCAGTACTGGCAAGAAATGGTACTAAGATTGATGAAACTCAAATTTTCTGTTTTTATTATATAAAATGCTGTATGCAACGGATTCGAAATGTTATTTTTATAAGAATATGCTGCATTTAACTTTCGTAAATAAAAAAAAATACCAATTCAAATAAACAGTGCAAAATCATTTTTAGTAGGCGTATGGTTCGTGACCTGATGCGAATATTTTAACTTTGCTTTCACACCCGTAAATGTACAATCACAACTATTATCAGGCTGATTTTAATTTTTATTAGGCTATTATTTGGCCTGTCTATTATGATAAATGGGTGCACTATATCACACTGTTCTGCTGGTAGTATACAATAAAAGACGTCGTAATAACTACAAAACTGATGACTGGAGGATGCTTAAAACACCCACAGCACAACACATGAGCATTACCCTCCCCCCAATCTTTTTCTTTTTTTTTTTTCAGAAAACAGATGGTGGAGTTCCATTTTCGAGCTAGTTTAGTTTTCCAGAAGCACGAGCAACCGTTGCAACCTACTTTCGTTTTCGTCCTAGTGAGGACGAAACGAAACCAGCGTAATGTGAAAAACAAGAGCACAACTATGATATGCAAAGCTTGGTTTTGTGTGGTATGTGTAATGTGGCACATAGTGTTTTTGAAAAATTGTAAGCCAAGGCTCTATTGTGCAATGGACTGCAGACGTGGGGGATCCGGAGATCCCCCCTGCCTCTCCCCAAAAAGAGAAAGGGTTGTAAGATTTTTTTGTGTGGCGGGAAGAACTGCAGATCACAATGATAAGAACATTTTTGGCTCCTAAAAACCAACTTAACGAATAACTATGTTCTCTGTTGGGTAACTATTACTTCCATTTCAAATTTTTAACGACACTTCGTACTGGAATCATTAAAAAACAATGGTGGAGTTCTTGGCGACGGTGCACCGGAAAGGTAAACTAACCAGCGACGACGCATGTAGCGCTTAATTTTTTAGTCGAGGCACTAATATCTGCAGCTGCTAGCAGTAGAATTCTCCCCAGTCGTTCAAAGGAGAAGCAAACGTTTACATTAACCATTTTGTACCAGCGGTGCCTGTCCAGCGACTTGATAATCGAACTTAGCTCATTTTCAGTCATATTGTCTCTAGGAATTCCGTAGCTTAATACACGAATTACAATTTTTACGTTCGGAGTGGTCTCGCATACGTTTTATAATAATTATTCATTATATTCTTAGTCAAGAGTTGCGTCGATTCATGGGATCGAGAATGGCGGCCATGCTGGTTTCAAAGAGCATCCGAAGTCTGCACGTGCGCAGAGTGAATTAGTTGGAAATAGCGGCCGTCAATGATAAGCAATAATGTAGAAGCCTTTAGAAGCTTAGTTACCGTTTATAGAAACCAAGCTTTAAAAGCCTGGGCTTTGTGCATGACGTCTTTTACGATTAGCCGCCGAGATTCCCAAACTAAATACCTGGCTCGCTTAGCGTTGAACGCGATTCATTGGACTGGCCCATTGGATGAAAGAAGGAGGGGGAAACAAGTTTAATGTAGCTGTAGTTACCGACGGCTTGCTGCCTGTTCACTGCCACACGTATTGTACATATTCACACATATTACATATTCACACATTCCTAAAGCACCGAACAGAGCGAACAGACCGCACCACTGTTAGAGACAGTTTGGCTGCAAACTTGACGTCGCTCGTGCGCAGCAATGTGTGTCAGCCGTTTACTACCTTCCGAAACTGCAATCATAGCTCAGCAAAATCAACAAACTCAACAGAACAATAGTTTCGTGATACCTTTAATATGCCCAGACGTGGCTAATTGATTGGACCAGGCTAGGCAATGAATGAAACTGC
>JAHWFP010000199.1:0-12504 GCA_023313725.1 Lithobius niger | reverse complement strand
TGAAGTCTAACTTTAAAGTTTGCACTTCAGATTAAAACGATAACGATTAAAAAAAATTATACTTGGATAAGCTCTTTAACGCCCTCTTCAGTCTTTCTTGTCTCCCCCCCAACTGGGTAACTACAACCCTGATTGAGTGGCCTTATAATTATACGGCATTTTTTTAAACTACAAGGAAGCACACACTGGATATCACGTGATACGGTGCCTGGATGCTACGACGGGAGTTTGTTTAAAACTTTGCTCTTTTAATTGACGGAACGTGCAGATGTGTTAACGACACGTTTATTAATTTAAATAAACTATAGTGTGTATATATTTTAAAAGATGTGTGGTTTGTAATTAGCACGATGGATTAACAGTTTCCGAGCTCGGAGAATGAGTGGATGACAAAATAAACAAAGTTTACAGATTAATTTCTTCTTGAGATACAAAATTGACGTAGCCGAATGAGAAGGTTGTTTGCTGACGTAGTTGTTAAATTGAACTTTCACGTACTTTGACTTATAGTTTAAACCAATGAATTATAGCTTCCATCTGTATTACGCAGCCATTCTATTCAATCCGATCTCGCTTTCCACAAGCCATCATCATGACGGGCAACCATCCTCCATGTAATGGATTGACTTGTAACACCTGTTAATGGCTAAGCCTAACCACTGAAACGCCACGTTTTTTTTCGAGTGAATTTTAAGTATCTGTCGCAATAAACTACATTTCGAGATTTTCCAGCGGTTCTAGAATGATTTACCTCACTCGTCAGCGTTGTAATTTGTTTCATATATCTACCCGAATTGTCAATACGCGCAAGTTACAACGAACGTTTGTCGGCGAAGCGATAGACGTGATTGTTGTTTTCCGTCGGCCAAAAAGTGAGCTCAAACCACGGCCCAACGTAGCTTTGCTAGACTGTTTGGGATTGGCTAGATTTTACAAAATCCGAATCTTAGGCCACGAAAAAAAAATTGTCCGTTTCTCAAGTGCGTGCGGGTCCTTAAAATATGTGCGGGTCAACGCTTTTTATTTTTAATTTTCGTTTCGTACGTTGCTGAATCGTTTCGGTTCACTGATTATCGGAAATTCAAACCTGATAAAGATCACCGGCCAGCGCGAACGCGCGTTACTTCCCTGTGGGCGCCACCATGTTTAACCGGAAATTGGTCTTTTCTCACGACCAACGCGACCGGAAACGCGAAGCGTTGAGTATATACATCTCTATGGTCGATCCCATTTTTGTGTGTTCGCAAAAGGCGTTAGTTTCAGTTCAGGTAACTACAAGTGGGGGGAAAATTCTGAGAGATTGGGGCATCGTTGGTGGCTTTAATGAAGCTACGACTATTTTAGAACTGTATAATGGTGTGTTGAATCACGAGTTTGATGACCTTGACCCGTTTGAGATGCCGGAAAACCTGCGTGGCGGACTTATGACGTGCTTCGTTGGTACGGGAAAGATCGATAAATTACAGCGCGTGTTCCCCAACGCAAATGTATATTCACTCTTAAAAGATTTCGGACGCTACATACGATTTCACGTAGAAGACAGTGAACAAACTACAAAGATTCCACAAACGAGTGCTACGAATGTGTTTTAAGCAATGATGTCAGTTACTCAAGTTTTGCCAGAAAAGTACGTCAGTTTAAGCTATCGTCCAAATGGTAAATTAAAATTAGCAAATGCATTCATAGACCTACTAGGTGAAAATAGACTTTACTTCCATCGTCATGTAGCAGAGACAACAGGCAAATCATTTGTCAGTGCAATTGCAGATGCACTGTGGTATGTAGATCCTCATTTACATAAACTGAAAGAACGTGGCATCGAAATACCATTAGTTTTTCTGCCTTGCATTGGTTTTAATAAACCAGAAAATTACAAACAAAAACTTAAGCCTTTGGAAAAGAATACTATACTTCAACATGCAGCACTAATTGATTCGTATACTGAAATGCCTTGGCTTAAGAAATCAACGTGGTTGCAAATGAGAACTGATCTTGTCAAACTTTCTGATAGCCTGCATAAATACGCTGATTACTTGAAATCTCAGTTTCTGTACGAACAGTGCACGAAAAGGAAACCCCCGTAATGCCAACTGAAAGAATCGAAGTAGTTGAGCCTAGCTACTTCGTTAAGACTGATACTATAGCACAATACAAACCGCTAATTGATTGTTTGAAGTTAAAAGACCACTACGATTTTGTTTGTATTGACGAGTTCACACCATCCGACACCCAGCAAAGGCGTAGATACCTTGACTCTGTTACAACTGTTTTGCCATACAAATGCATGATGTTTTCAGCCGCTTATAGAAACAACGTGGGAACACACCACTTTATTTGGAAAGTTACTAGTGAAACAGAAAGCACCATCTTGATAAAATCCCAAGAAGTGATAAACCTGATTAAAAGCAGTCTTCCAGTTTTTCACACCAGATCAATGAGGAGAAAGTTTGTGCAGCAGTGCAGCTTACTTCGTGGAGTTAAACCCTGTCTACTACGATACTTGTACAGCCAACTAACGGGAGATGCATCAGCTGAGTCGGCAACTGATGAACAGGTCAAGCTTGCATTTCTGCTTCAAGATCCTGACATTGTTTGCGACTTGCGACAACATAATCAAGGTAGACCACCAGTATATGAATTGTTTTTTGAGAAATGTAAACAATATATTGAAGGAACTGTAGAGGAAGCAGTAGACGAGAGAAGACACGATTCAATAACACACCTTGCTTCGGCCATATCATTGCAAGATCTTAGAGATCCGGTTACCAAGCTATGTCCACCTGGAACTCCAATACCTTCGAAGCAATGGATTCGTCTTCAGTTCGTTCCCAAAATACCATCATCTCGCACTGCTCTTCAGTTTACAGGAAAGTTAGATGTGAAATACATGGTGCAGTCCCGCCAATTCAGAGCACAACATCCAGACAGCCATTATGCCTCGGCAATCTTCCGATATCAGAAAGAAATGGCAGTAAAATACAAAAGCCACTCAATTTTCGTTTGCATGGATGACAAACATACTTGTAAGGTTGGAGAGCCTGGTTATCCAGTAGCTGCTATCGAAAGAGGGAAGCAAGTCATGGTTTCCAACACTAAGAAATTTGTTGTGGCAGACCATGATTTCACCAAATTTAGCATTATTCCAAGTGTAAGTTTTCTTGTCGACATACCAGATAATGTGACGGGATCATGGTATAGTGGTCAAGTCTATGTCGGCGTGAAGGACCAAGCATTTCAGCGATCCACTCCCCTGCGTCACATTGCAGAACTATCAAAACTGTGGACGGAAGAGTCTAATACAGAACTTTTGTTTCTGTACACAGATGGTGGCCCAGACCACAGACTTACGTATTTGTCAGTGCAGCTTTCTATTCTGACTCTATTCCTACAAAAGGATTATGACATGGTGGTGGTTGCACGCACTCCCCCTATGTGGTCATGGAAGGACCCTGCTGAGAGGATCATGTCCCTTCTCAATTTGGCTTTACAGTGTGTTGGTCTAATGAGAGAAACCATGCCCGACAAATATAAATCCTTGATTAAAGCATGTAGTGGTTTGAAAGACTTACGACAAAAAGCTGATGCAAATTCACTTCTTAAGGAGCACGTTGAAGACTCGCTTGAACCTGTAAAAGTGTTGCTATGTAACCTTTTTCAACGTTTGATATTGAAAGACAAGCTATTCAAGACATTTACAGCAGCAACTGAAAATGACATGCTAGGAATGTGGAACAAACTTGGTGAAATTGATGAACAAATGCCTTCTGACAATTTAAACCAGAAATCCCTGAAGAATGCACTCAAAGAGCGGCCTAAGTTAACCAAATTGTTGGAACATTGTGGTACTTTCCGCAACTATTCATTCTGCTTAAAAAAATGTGGGAACCGTGAATGTAGTATGTGCAAACTGCCTCGCCTACCTCGTGAAATATTCAATACACTTTCACCACTTCCTGACCCTGTCCCAAATGACGATGGCCACTACAAACCATTTGAAGAAGTGTATGGCACTATCACAAGTGAAGAACAACGTCAAACTCTTCAGAAAAAGGATGCAAATTCTCATGGCATACCATTTAGCCCAAGTGCACAAACGGCAAATAATGTTCAAGAAACTTTAGTGTGCGTAGACTGTGACAAACCAAGAGTCACTTACTCGGCACGCAAATTAAATACTAAAGAAAAAAATATTCTTTTGAAAATAATGGATCACTACCAGTACTCTTGTGGCAGCAAACTGCAGGATCTACAAACCAAAGATGGCAGAACCCCAAAAGTTGATAGTTTACTGGATAAAGTGTACATTCGCAGAAATCTTATTTGCACTTCTGCATTAGAAATTCCGTACTTCAGTTCGCAGAGTTTTGTTGATCTGTGTTTTTACTGTGGGGAGAAAGAAGGGCTGGTTAAAGAAGACGGGTGCTATCCAATGTGTGGAGCATGTGTTCGGTCAAAGGAGAAGCCTTTGAAGCGGAAAAGGAACTTGGTGGCGTCCACTGCTAAGCGCTGCAAAAAATGACTTGATGCTATAAACCTTTTGGCTATTTTACAGTTTTAAAATAACACTAGGTGTAGCCTAATAGCCTTAGAGTACGGTAAAACTAGGTGTAGCCTAATAGCCTTAAAGTATGGTAACACTAGGGTAATAGGCTTACTAATGTTCGAATTGCAATTTTTTTTGTGTGTAGCTGTTTTGCAACATTACATAAAAATAAAAAATAAAAAAAAATGCCTGGTTGCATGGTAGTTTTGAAATGGTTTTCACCCGAGAAACGAGACTTTTTTTTCATGGCCTTACACAAAACAGGATAAACTACAATACACCATTTTTGGAGTAAAAATAATAATTACATTAAACTTCACAAAACGTAACTTTAAATATTGTCGCTCAATACCAGTTTCGCCAACTGGCGACAAACGCAGCTATTAGTCGTAGGGCCAAAATCTGCCCACGATGGCAGGGCAAACGGTAAATGCCGGTTGCGGAATCATCCAAAGTAAGGTACTCCTCGCATACTGCGTATGCTTTATTAATTTCCTCCTGGTTGCGTTTATTGATTCCAGTGTTGGCTAGAAGAAGAGGGGGGGGGGATGCTTACCTTAGTGGTTGGTCCATCGCGAATTTCGTCATGTTGGGCTTGAAAAGAAAGTTGTGAAGGTAGGCAGGAAGACATGGGAGTCTTGATGGTTGACTAGAAGGATTGGCGAGGTTTTCGAGTTCAGAGTTCACTTTGATCACATTGTTGAATATCCATGTTACAATGATTGAGGAAGAGAGAAAATGTAGGAGGACAGGTTGGAACAATTGGGAGTATTGATTAAATGAGTTAATAAGTTGGTGGGAGTAATGGAATGTGCAGTTGCATGAAGTCAAACTAGATTCGGTGAAGAGGTTGGTCACATGAAAGAGTTCATTCCGAGACGGATGGTGAAAATGAGACAAAGGCCAAGTTTTACGGTCGGGCTACAAACGAGAAGCAGTTGCTTTTTGCTTTGCTGAGGCAGTCGAGACAAGGTAGCTGGCGGGTTTTGTTGAGAAAAAGCCTCACATTTCGGGTTGACAAGGCGTGAAGATTGAAACATTGTCGAATTGTCATAGCTGGCGAGCAATGTAATTTTCACTGGGCATGGCTTGGTTCGCCCGAATCCACTCCTGGGTGATAGTGGTGTGTTCTCTTCCGGCGAATTTCGGAAGAATGGGTGGGGCTGCGTTGGCAGCCTTTGAAGGACCGGGAGTGTATTTGACAACGTCAGGACCAATGCGAACCTTAAGTAGTGGTGGACTGTCGATGGTTTGAGTGGATTCGATGGATTGGCCTGTTGAACGGAGGTACAGGTTTGTGGATTTTAAAAATTAGACATTTGCCGGAGAGTGGAAGGGGTGACAGACGGCGAAATTTGGCGTCTGCGAGTTTGACTCACTTCCGTAGATTGGTGTTGCTAGCGAGAAGGTTTGAAATGTACGACTTCTGAACGGTGATGATTTTGTTGGCACTGTGTAACTTGGCTTTCAGAGAAGAAACTTTGCGAGCGACAGGGGCAGCATTTTTCCCCAGACGAGACGAGAAGAGACGAGACGAGTTCTTTGGTGTCGAGATCAATTCGATGATTTAGCGTGTGGAGAAGAAACTTATCTTTGAAACTGGGAGAATCGGGGGATTTCACAGGGCTGGTGTCAAGTCCAAAAGAGGCTTGAGGGACGGATGAAGACGCCGGGTTCACAGGAGCAGCGTTTGCAGGATTAGCACTGGTTACCGTGGAAGTAGGCCCGGGTTGAAGTGAGTCCAATGTTGAAGCAGGGATCACAGGGTGTGATGAAGATGGAAGTGTCGGGTTGGATGCCGATTTGGCCAAGTTCGCTTAGTTGAAACGGGTTCGGTCATGGATGGAATGGTTGGGGAAGAGTTGTTTCCGAGGACGGCAATTTTGGTGCGGGCACGTTGCTCCCCGATTTGACGTAGCGAATTGCAGAGGCAGCGTTCTTCTGGCAAATTAATGGCCACTCTTCAGGTTTTATGGAGAGGCATATTGTGCACGGATCAAGGTTCAAATTGCACTTGCGATGACGTTGGTAGGTAGTGTGCGGATCATAACGTTTTTGGTTGGATGCATAGGCCGGACAGGCACAAATGTTTGGTTTCCAGACCGTGGAGGTATCCCATGTTCGAGTAAGAGTGGCAAATTTTCCCCCTCGTATGCGTGGCATCGTTGACGTGATGAAAGTCTGGGCACAAACGTTTCTCTAAGAGAAAATTAACCGGTGAACGTGTTGTCAATACGCCGGCGAGGGTGAAGGTCAGAAGCAAAGGTTCAGGGAAGAGAAGAGCCCAAGCGCGCGAATGAAGGGCGGGGTCTCAAGAGAGGAAAAACCTTCAGGTTGCGCAGGCGCAGATCGAGGATAAACCGAAGAAATGCCTTCGTGAAGGTGAGACAGTAAGCCAGGCAGGAAGTGGGTTCCTCCGCGAAGGGAAACCTAATGCAGCAGGAAGGTTGAAAATTTCTTCCAGAGGACAGATCCGTTGACAGTTGAAGTGCCGTAAGGTGACGGGAAGACAAGCAAAAGGGGTGGAATAATTCCATGTTCAAGGCAGGGGTAGCAGGTGTGAACAACAAGTCGAAGCAGGACAGCGTCACGAAGAGTGAGTATGACAGCCGGTCCTTCGACGAAAGCAGTTGTGTAGCACAACGAAGGTAATGTAGAAAATTCAAAATGGCGGCCAAGAACAGTGACGAGCGATCGGGAGAGAAGCCTTCGCGAAGGAACGAGGTGAAGGATGACGGTGAGTTGACAGAAGAAGGATGCACGAAGAATGTCAATAAAATGCCAGGCTGAAGAATACAAGGCGACGGCAAGGCCAGTCGGGCGCAGAAGATGACGAAATATTCCACGAAAAATCAGACAAACTTCTTAGGACAAAGCATCATGCCAGGACGAGACAGACGAAGGCACAGACGAAGGACGAAGCATCTTGATGGGGCGGGATGGACGAAGGCTAAAAGAAGGCGGGTAAGAGCAGCGATGCAAGTAGACAAGAGCGCTGGAGGAAAAGATGATGGCTGGCTATCGCCGTAACACCATTTCACCATTTATGGAAGGCCTGCGCATGCGGGACCCGCACATGCGCAGGTGGGTGTCTGAGCTGGGAGTATCAAGTGAATTTTGATTCCTCCAGGGTAAGAAGCACTCAGGAAATGAATGCAAGAAATTTACAGGTAGTAGATATTTTCTCGCCGGCAACTAGAAACAAATAAAAAAAAATAAGGAAAAGATTTGACCTCTGCTGTCTACGCCTACTTCCAACAATAATACGAAAATAAAAAGGATCGAACTGCTCAACTTTTTTAGACCTTTATGGACCTGTGAATCGGACTACACAGTTCACTCACAATCATCGCCTAGTCGATTAGAACTCGCACAATCCTACCAACACCTTTCCCTCGTCGAACGTGTTGAACAGCCGGAAGACAGTTCAGAATACGCTGCCCGCCAATTTATCCACACATAGTGCACTTCTCCAATGGCAAATCAGCATCCTAACAGTGTGAGGTGCACCCGATCAAATAAAACAGACAAGCAAACATCACCATTAAATAATCCTCATCATAACAAACATCTCTGAATTTCAGGCAAACTAAAAGCAGTTTAACCGTTCTCTGTTGAGGCCATGCTAAATTAAACATTCGGATTATAGGCAATAAGCAGGTGCCCAAGTTGTTGCAGACAAAAATTTTCATGCTGATCAGTTCGTCTTGCTAGAAGGCTAAAACTTGTATTTTTGCCAAATTTAAAACAGATTTCAACACTCCAGTATCAGCATTCAGCAGTTTATACCATTTTACCCAGCTCAAAAAGAACCTTCCAACGGGGCATATTTCAAGTGTATACTCAAACCACTTAGAAGTTGGAACATTAAATTTGCTTGCTTAAACCATTTTGTTAGACTGGCCCGCCAGCTCTTCAAGCTTTGAGTTTTAGGCCACAACTATAATCTACAATCAGTAGAATAACATAAAACGACTGGCTGCCTTGTGACTGAACTTTCAACTCTGCCCATAAACCAAACAGTTTTATTTGCGTGGCCTAACGGTTTAGACCACTTGCCTTCAGTCAACCGATATAAAGCGTACCGGGTAGTATATATCTCCTTCCCCAAAACCTGCCAACCATGGTTGGAGATGGGACGAGAGCTAAATGGAATCATTTTCATGATGCCCTTCATTTAACAAAGCAATGAACGCAACAGCATGCTGTCCTAACACACCCCAATACTTACTCATGTTTCTTCATTTCTATGTAATTGCTTGGAATAAGCCCTTCTTTTCCATCAAGTTCAGCTCGATACCAATTCATGTCATCTTCCATGTTCAAAATCTACAAGTAAAAATCGATTAATTACTAAAACTGGGAACTAGGAGCAGTAACCCAAGAAGTGAGTAATGGCAGGTAACATGTCTTCAGTATAGTCCTACATGGACTTTGATATTACTAAGGCCTTTTAAGAATTGCTCAGCCAAGGGATTAAATTTGCTAATCAGACAGCAAGCAGCACACCCACACCCTGCATAAAAAAAACACTGTTTTGCAAAAAAAAAAAAAAATTCTGTGTAATGAGGGGAAGGGGGCTTAACTAGGCATATGTTCAGTGCAATTCCACCGTATGCATTAGCTTATCACTGTTGGTTGGGTCTACAGTGAGGTGTAGGTTTTTTTAGAGTTCCCGTCACACGCATGAAATGACAAAGAGCTAAACGTCAAAACGCTGTGTTGAATGGGTTCACTGGTTATGCCATCTAGCCCTGGAGTCCGATCTAGCTTTAGGCTACATACTCTGCCCCCCATAGCAGACTGGCAAGATTCCAGAGCTGAGTGACGGAAGTAGTTTCAGCCAATGGCTGAGCGCGCAGTGGCAAGAAGAAATAGTCAATCAATGTAAAATTCCGCGAACATATGGCGCCATGCTTGCTAAATGGCGTCGCGACCCCATGCAATCTGTTAATTTGATTGGTTCGTCATAGGACAGTTGGACCTGCTTGCATGAGACACGCAAGCTTTGTTTTTGCAGCACTTTAAAACGACTTTGAAGGCCCTCCTCATGGTTTTCCTGTGATCGCTTCCTCATGTTAACCTGTTTGTGGTGTACTGACTGTGAGCCACGCACTGTTCCCAACGTGCCAGCGTCATAAGGTGTACAGCAACTATGCATAACCTACGAAAATGTTTAAAAGGTAGCAAGTTTTACTCTTACCCAGCCTAGGCCATGAAACCGTTGTTCGTAAGTCAGTGACTACCTAACTGCAAAATGAAGAGTAATGTTTAGAGCGTCTCTATACATGTCATCTAGGTGACTTTTAGTCCTGCACGCCTCCAATGAACGGCCTTGTGAGGATGCAGCCATCTTCAAATGTTCATTAACCAACAAGTAGTAGTAGTAAGTAGTATCGCATTTGCGATGCATTTTGTTTTGCGAAGCAATTTTTATTTTCTGCGATGCAAAGAAATCGTGTTGGGAATCTCAAAGCGAAACTTTGTACTCGGCGTGAGAACAGCGTTCAATGCAGCTATTTTACTGATAATTGGAAACAGCAACTGATTAGCTTACGTGGTTTACATTTCGTTTAATCGTGAAAAAGCAGCCAACAATATTAGCCGTTTTAATGGACGTAAGCTTTCTAATCAGCAATTACTTTCCCTCCCTGCAACTGTAGTGGGCATGGTCCACCTAGCTAGCAGGGGTGGAGGGTTGAATAACGCTTGTCTTGAAGTTGCAGAAATGTTAATTTTACTGCCTTAAAATATTAAAGTGGGTATCTATTACAATTAAAAAAAAAATTAAATTAAATAAAAAAAAAATACTTTAGCAACGCAATGAGAGCTTTCAAAGGTTCCGTCTGTTGACAAAAAGTTGCGGTGCCACTACACAGTACAAAAAATTGTTAGGCCTCATTTTTTTTTAATAAGTTACTAAAAAAAAACTTCTAATCAAAATTTTGAATCTGACAAGTTTCACTTCGCGTAGTAGTCTTGCTAATCAATTATTTTGGGTTAAGTCGAGCCCTGGGAACCACAATGGGCTGGGGCAGTGAAACACCAATTCCGATTGTTAAATGTAGGAGCCCACAACCTTGGACGAACCACAACACTGTCACTGAACCAGTGCAGCAGCCCTTTCAGATCCAAGGAAATGGATCGCTCCGTATCCAGGTCTCATGATACTGTTGTTTTGACGCGCACCCAGCGTTAGCCATGGTGCCAGAGAGAGACGGACAATTTTGCTAGGTAAATCCCATCGGAAAATCCTAGGATCTTTTGCATGCCACAATTGACATGAGCATGAGACATCACAGGCCCTTCTCTTCCCGAAAATGATAGGGGTGGCTGAGGCCGGACTCGAACCTGGGACCTCTGGCACAAGAGACGGTCATGCTAACCATCAGGTCACCTTGTCCCCTTGTCACTTGATACTGGCTGATACATGTAAAATTTGTTTGTGGGAAATTACTGTACAGAAGTTTCAGCCGCAGTTAAGGACTTTCGGAGTAGCCTACGTACGAATAGGTTGCACGGATCCATGATGAAATCGCAGCCAATGTCCACAAGATCAAAACCTCAGTCTGCAGAACTACGTTTTATCCTTTAATACTATACTAAAGTTCCTTTTACATGGTTCAGACAATTTTTTAATTCTCAATTTTCCTGACATTTCCAGGTGCATCCAATGGCAACTTCCAAGTGTTCATAAAAGATATTTAAGTTGGTTAGGAAAACAGGCAGTAGCTAATGTTTTTATTAATATTTCTACGAAAATAATCGAACATTCCAGAACATAGCTGATAGAGACTAGTCCAGATGGGACTAAACACACTTTCATCATAGATATTGGTACTATCCTAAGATTTGGTTTATTGAAGATATAGCTACCATACTGGAACATTTAAAGAACAAGTTAAAATGTTTGCTACTAGCCTAGGATTTTGTTCCTGATCGGCTAATTTAATGAAACTTACAGATCAGACACACAGACATTTTTTCGAATTTCCCCGATTTTCAAACAATTTCGTGTTTTCCCTGAAATTTCCCTGTGATTTCCAGGTTCTCCAGGTTTTGTCTGAGCCCTGTTTTAACGTGGCCCACCTTCTTGCCATCTAGACCTAACCATTACAAGCAGGTATCACGTCGCATGGTAAGCATGCACAGTTCATCCAAGGCTAACTGCAGTTCTTGCTTCCTGGCCCCAAAGAAATGTGTGGGGTAGGTATGCCACATAATAAAAGCCTAACTGCCACACCTTAAAATTTTATAGCAAGACACTATCGAAGACACTATCGAAAGATCAATAACATTTTGTGATTGTAGCCGACTTCCACGTTCCACCTCTTGAAATTATGCTCAAATTTAAAAACAAACAAATATCAACGATTTGCGAACTTTTGACAGGATGCACTGACTAAAGTTGACAAATTAGTCCTCCTGCCTTCATCAGGCAACGCAAGATGCTTCTTTACACTATTTACATTGTTCACTGTGCTTGTTTGGGCTGGAGAGCAATAGAGCACTGTGAACAATGCAAACCACGTGCCACGCCTGTTTACCGTGATGTGCGTAGGCTATCACGTGACTGGGCTAGTCTACTTAGACGGCCAAAGGTCCGCTAGTCTCGTTCGTCAGTGGCTAACTCATGATGACATCACGGCAAACAGCCGTGGCTCGTGGTTTAAATGTGTAATTAACGTTCGTACATGAAACACCGATAACCATGTCGTTTGGAGGATATGCTTGTTGGGAAAATAAAGACGTGGCCAACAATTGGTTGAGTCACGGCTTCAAGTAACAATACGAGTGTTGCACGTGACATACGATTGCGTGTCTTGTGTTGTCCATGTGAGTGATTTGGAAGATATCGTGACACGGCCTAAACTAAGTCCCTAGCTAGACCTGCACTTAGTTACGTCCGTATGCCACGATATCTTCCAAATCACTCACATGGACAACACAAGACACGCAAT
>JAHWFP010000197.1:13018-25594 GCA_023313725.1 Lithobius niger | reverse complement strand
ATGACAACTCAAGGCCAACTGGGAGACTAGTAGTGTGGCACGAAATTCAAATTGTGATCGTTGGTGGATAGGAAGACAGTTCATGCCTGCTGAAGATAGTCGTAAAAACTATCGAAAATTTGCAAATTTGAAAGACCCACAACTCTTTTGGTGGTGCGTAGTTATTGGGAGTCACTATTCTTCCCATGTTCCTGTTATTGTTGGCATCGTCGCGAACGTGGATGTGAAATTGCGTTTATTTGTTGAAAATAGCCCTGGGTTCAAACGATGTATCTCCGGAACGACGCAACGTACTGCCGCCATCTTGGTCGGGTTCAAGAGAGGGGATTCCCAATTTTCTAGCCCGCGAAAAATGACGTCATCAACTCCAACATCACTTTCTGTATTCCTCCAATGAAATGTCCTGTTTCAATGACCGTTGTTCAAACGCTTCGGCCACACGAGCGCTGATTGGCTCGTTCGCGGCACGTGACTCTTCGGCCGTTCGCGAGTGACATCACGCGATGCGAGTCAAGGTCGCAGCCAATGGTGCTACCAGCAGCGCGTCGCATTGCGGGCAGCCGGTCATTATGGCGTCCGGCAACGATTTGGTAATGAGCTGTAATCAATCTTGAATCTCGAAGAAATAAAGCAACTTTAAACTATTTTTACGGTAATAAAACATAAAATAATGATTTCGGAAGTAATAACATGCGTTGTGACGGAAGAATATCGAGTGGATGTTATCATTCTGAGTACTGTAAGTTGAAACTTTCGTTATCGCTGTTCACGTAGTCGAACTTCAGGATTTTTTTTAAATAATGAAAACGTAGGACGATGGTCCCAATTATATTTCTGGTCAATAATTAACAATATAATTATTACGTCTGCGAATTTTTATACTCCTTGACCTCATAGTTTTTTTTATTACAATTAATTTTCGTGAGGCATGCAACTTGTTCATGGCAGCCATAGGCTTTTTCGCACGACAATTGAAAAAATGGCTATGCCAGGCCTAAAAGGGTTAAACTAAAAATAAAGCTGAATATCAATTTTAAAGAATCTTAATTGCTAGATATTGTGAAACGTTTCTTTAATTCCCCCTCGAAATTTTTGAGTACAGTATACTCTCCCCATTAATTTTTAAACAGTCATTTGTCATGCAGATGACCATGCAGTTCTTTGTCCTTTCGCTAAGGAGTGCTGTTTGACATTTGTAACAGGTTTCAATGAAGGTTGAGTTGCTTTTAATCCCCAATAAATCCGTGTGCCTTGTTATTAAGCCAAAAAAATAGTGGAAAAATGACACCTCACCTAAAGTCTTCCTTGCTAAGGAGCTGATTAGCGATGTGAAGAGTGTCATAACCTGGGCCACATCCTCAGTGATGACCTTCGGACATTCACCAACAGTGCAGCTCTGGGTGTATTACTGGCAATAGCCTGAAAGCTAACTTTGTGGCCTGTAGTAGGTTTGTTATGAACCGGTTGCTTGAGCTCATTGCATAAATCTGTAAACGCGCTGCCTTTGGACTGAATACAAGAAAGTCACAATGGACAAGCTAAGGGTATGTTATGACAATGCCACTCGGAACACTTCATGGAAGACAACCATGGGCTAGTGCTAGCAAGAAAATGGCTGAAAACAATCTCCTGTCTTTTACTGCCCTTTGGAGGAATCACGTCTGAGGGTCACGGATCCTGGCATCGCCTAACATGCTTGTTCAGGCTGTGACCCACTTCGCACACACTCTATGTGTGGCATGACGTCCTGCTGGATAATAAAATTTAGGTGAATGTGGTGTTACTTTGGTCCTGTCGTTTTTGTTTATTTTTATCTCTCCTCGTAAACTTGCAACTTTTCTCACCCAGTATACCTGTACCTCCTCTTTAAGGTGTGCTGTGGGCCTACATTTGGCCCGAGTTAAATAAATAAATATAATAAATAAATAAAGACTACCAGTTTATGACAAAGCTGTAGTCAAGAAATATTCAGGTTTTGAGGTCAACTTACCTTTAGCGCCACAAGTTGGATCGACGTACACATCTTCATCATCCAGCGGGTGATTCCGCAAGAAGCTTAACCATGAGCGCCATGTCGGCAAAGAACCAAATATTGTTTTGTTGCATCACTGGATTAGTAAATCAAGGTCAAAGTTGTAAGACAGGCTGCTTCCAATGTCTTCTTTGCCCCATCTCAAATATTTCTTTTTGGATTTACTTTTGTGGGCTTTTGCGAAGACCATATCTATTTGTAATCGATTTCCTGAGAATGAAGTTTTTTTTTTTTTTGTAAAGCTTGTATTGCCATAGTATATTTTAGCTTCCACTTACTGTTACAAGCAGTTAATATGTTGTTTTTACGCCGTTCACGTTTAAGCTGCATCCGTTCTTGGCTCAATAGCATCCGTTCGTGTTTCAGTTCCATCCGTAGCCTATGTACTTCTTTTTTAGACTTTCTGTACTTTTTTCGCATGTTAATGTAGCTTGTTGTGGTGCCAGTAGAGGTTCCATTCGGGGAACAAGTACATTCTTTTTTGCTCGAAAAAGTCACCGACGCATTTTCCGCCACAGAACTGTTGGAATGGTTTACTGATACAAGTCCACTGTTTTTCGGTTCACTATCACTAAATGAGTTTCTAACGCCAACCCCGGACGTGCGGACTGGAATAGAAGTAGTATACCCGAGTTGCGGCACAGTATCACCCGACGTATTTTGTTGTACAGTGACTTTACTTACACCTTTTCCTTTTTTGGTACAAAAAGGTACCGAGATGTCTGCCAGAGAACAGTAGGAATGAATTTTAAGTACATAATTTCCTGGTGTATTTTGTGGTACAGTAACTTCACTTGTACGTTGTCCTTTTTTGGTATGAAAAAGTGACGAGATGAATTCTGAAGCAGAACAGTGGGGAAGAAGTCTATCGTTTTCTGGTAGAAGTCCACAGTTTTTGGGTTCATTATCAGTTATTGAGTTTTGAATGCCAAACACGGCTGGAAGAGGTGTCATATTATCACTGGATGTATTTTGTTGTTCAGTGATTTTGCTTGCTAGTTTTCGTTTTTTGGTGTAAAAAGGTGCAGAGATATTTTCCGCTAAAGAAAAGTATGAATGGTCTAATGATATAGGCCTAAGTTCGTAGTTTTCTGGTTTGTTGTCACTTGGCAAGTTTTTCATGCCAACCTCAGACTTACTGGCTGGAATAAGAATACTACACCACAGTTGAGGCCCACTATCACGGGATGCATTTTGTTGTACGGCAAACGTGTCTATTGGCAGAGGGGAAATGGCCACACTGTCCGACGCACCCTCACTTGTAACTTTGTTCACTGACACCTCTAAAGAGTTTTCTGATGCGGCTTTCAATGCATAGGTTGGCCTGGGTAGTATTTTTCTGGTTTTCTGGTTTCCTGGTTTTCTGTTTTTGTAGATTTCTGGTTTATTGTCACTTGGCAAGTTTTTAATGTCAACCCCAGAGTCGCTGGCTGGAATAAGAATACTACACCAGAGTTGTGGCGCAGTATCACGGGATGCATTTTGTTGTACTGCAAATGTGTTTACTGGCAGAGGAGATAAAGACGCACTTTCTGACACACCCTCACATGCAACTTCATTCACTGACACCTCTAAAGAGTTTTCTGACGTGAATTTTGGGGCACTGGGTAGCACGGCAGAACTAGATTGGTCATCAAAACAACACACTTTCTTCGGGGATTTTGTCTGAATCCACTCCAACGCACGTTTCTTAACACTCCTTTTGTCTGTGCGTTTATCTCTTAAAGAAGTAGATTTAGTTCCATCTAAATCCCGTTGCCCTGGAATAAGAATACTACGCCAGAGTTGTGGCACAGTAACCTGGGATGCATATTGTTGTACTGCAAATGTGTTTACTGGCAGAGGGGACAAAGACGCACTTTCTGACGCACTCTCACATGCAACTTCGTTCACTGATACCTCTAAAGAGTTTTCTGATTTGACTTTCGGTGCGTTGATTAGTACGGCCGAACTAGATCGGTCATCAAAACAACACACTTTCTTTGGGGATTTCGTTTGAATCCACCCCGACGCACGTTTCTTAACACTCCATTTGTCTGTGAGTTTATGTCTTAAAGAATTAGATTTAGTTCTTACTAAATCCTCTTGCCCAAATGGACCCAAATTCTTTGAAGGGATTGCACCTGCTATCAACCGCCGACGACCCGAGAACCCCAGAGATTGTTTCAAGTTGCCGTCAATCTGATCATCAGAAAAATGATCCGAGCAAAGGTGAGCTAAATTTGTAACATCAATCAACTTGCATTTTTTAAGCCATTCTTTCCTCAATGCTGCATTCTGTGGGAATCTGAACCACGACACATTTCTTCCCCTGGTGTTAGAGACTGTGGCGCCACATGATGGTAGAGCACATGGTAATGGCATAATGGTTTACCTACGAAATCAAAAATTTTCACTATTAGAACATTCCCATCTTGACGTGTATCAAAGAAAACATTGAGACTTGGCCACAGAAAAAAAAAATGGTTGGGTTCGAACTTCTCAGGTATTTTCCAGCCCAAAAGTCACCAATTGAACAGGATTTTATTACCTTTTTTTCGAAACTAGCTTAGGCCGTGAAAAGAAAATATCTAGGTATACACTCGGGCCAACGAGTTGGAAACTTCGAGGCAACCAGGTATTTTTTTTTTCCTGCTGAATTGCAAAACACTATTTCAGAAATCGATTATAAATGACATGAGAAACCAGTGGCGTAACGAATTTGGTCCGGGCCCCTACGCAAAAATTCTTGGTTTGCCTTTCTTACCCCTCCCCTTTTGTTCAACACAATAAGTACGAAGACTTGGATTAAGTGAAAAGGGCTAGACCCATTTTCATTAATGGAGCATGGAAATTTTAGCTAATTTCATCGACAAACTATAATTTTTTTTCTTCTAATTTCAGTTATGGCCGGGTTGCTTCCTTACATTGTAATTTTCAAACCTGGAATCAACAAAACGGTACTCAATAATGTAATTAACAAGAGAAAACCACTAACTAGTGCACATACTTTATTAGGGAATGATCCTGATAGCTGCCATGCTTTTCATTTTATTTCTCCAATTTTGTCAAGTTCCTAACTTTCTTCTGCATTTTTGATAAAACATCATCAAAATCAATAGTTCGGTTAACACCGTCCATGCGACGCTGCACAGAAAATGTGACTTCCCTATTGTGGTTAGCAAATAAAACCCACTTCCATACTGTTAATGTTTGATTTTTATCGGAAGTAACATGATGATTCGGTTTTACACTCATTATTCAAAATTTCTTGATATATTCGCACAAATAATTCCCTTGGATATCATGCTTGGACAGATATTTATTTAAATATCAAGAAATTTTGAAGAATGAGTGTAAAACCGAATCATCATGTTACATCCGATGTTGCCGACCTTCAAAGTAAACAGTACGGTACTCTCGATTTGATTTTTATTCATTTATTCATAACATCTCCGAGTTACTCGTCATTAAGCTGGAAATTTTTTATAAGCATATTTGTTAATGGCTGCTCGCCGATCAGTTGGGCCCCTAGAGATCAGGGCTCGTATGCACTGCGTACGTAACATACCTTTACGTTACGCCACTGTGAGAATCAGAATTTTAAAGACAAAGAACATTTTGCCGGCTTCCAGCCAGGCCGGCTAAAAATGGTTTCTTTTGCTGCAAAGTACAATACCTGTTAATTTTAGCATTGTTGCCTCAACTATGCTGTCACTGCCTTGAGATTTCAGCGACGGCCGCCTCAGCTACCCGCGATCCTCCCTATAAGAATGGAAACACCAGTGGGTTTGCCATCTCATTGTCTCAAGTTGCGTCAAAAGGTGACACCTGAGGGGAGGCAGGGTGGGCCTGAAGGTATTGTACTTTTCAGCAAAAGAAACCATTTTTAGCCGGCCTGGCTGGGGGCCGGCAAAATGTTCTTTCTTTCTGCTGCAAAGTACAATACCTGTCAATTTTAGCATTGACAGCTTTACCTCATCAAAGTTGGTGGCAGGCACCTTTTGGCTGAGTACCCTGGGATGCTGAGGCTGGCGTTGTGGTTTTGCATTGGTTTGGCTTTTGGCGGAGGAGCGGCCCAGGGAAGCCAACAAGCAGAACCCTTTCTTCCCTGGAGATTAAAAAGTGGGGAGTACTTCAAGTTTCTATCCTTTCCTTTTTTTTTTTTTTTTGGAAGAGGGTTTGGAGGAAACCCTTTTGAATGTGTAAGGTTTGATAAAAGGATAAAAGGGAGGGGTTACCTTTTCCAGTCGTGGAGGGTGTGAACCAGACGTCAACATCCCAGAGGGGAGCTTGAAAGTTCAGAGTTGGCGAACCTGATCTTGAAAGGGCGGAGTACAACTTTATGGATTCAGGCAGGGGGTTGAACTTCAGGTCAGACGGGTTGAAGGTTGGAGCCGAGGAGACTTGAGTCGTGATGAGACCAAGAAGATGGTGGCGATTCGATGAGACTGGGTTAATGATACCAGTTCGTAGTTTGAGGTAGCTAATTCCTGACCGGAGATGGGTTGGGGAAGATCACTTTTTTATGGTTATCTTTTTTTTTTTTTTTTAAAGTGGATTGCCAAGAGTTGCTTGAATTTAGGGAGAACTTAGTGTCTTAAAAAGAAGTGTCCAGGTCGAAATTCAGGTTTCCGTTAATGAATTTTGAAGAGCGGCCTTGGAAGGGATGAAAGGGGGAACCGATAAAAGTTTTGATGACGCAGGTTAGTGTTCCAAGGCCGAGACGGGAGTCCGGAGTTAGGAGGAGGCGTTCCCAACTCCGAAGTGGCACCCTTTAGCCTTATGAAGGCAAAGGTCGCAGGGTAGTTCGGTTGTTTTGTGACTGGATAGTTGTGTCATGAGAGGGTGCATGGGAGTGATGGATTCCGAGTTGTCAAACTGCCATAGGGAAAAGGAATGTATATGGAGATCAGAGGTGTTAGAGGTGAGTGTGTCCCATGTCTCCGTGATGTTACAGTGGAGAGAGAGATGAATTGTGTCGAAGAAGGTATTCGTAGAAGACGAAGGGTCTTTGAGTGGGCCGTTTGCGGGAGTAGCAATGACTGGCCTTGATGGAAGCGATGGTGGTCGAATCCTTGGATCTGAAGGGCGAATGTCGAGTAGAGGGTGGCGGAGTCGATTCGGGCATTTGTACGCTGGGCGGACAGACTTTGGGAAGGATGACTTGGTTAAAATCCACGGGGCCAGGTGAAGGGGCTCACAACCACGCGAGTGGGGGGAGGGATATTGGACGAGAAGCCAGTTGATCATCTAGGAGTTGACGAGGAGAGAGATTTAAGAGGTTGAGGTTTTTCGCCTGGAGAGATGAAACCAGCTGTTGAAGAGAAGAAACTTGGGATGTAAGGGAATCAACATGATCTTGCGTGGCATCTAAAAGAGGCTTTACCTTCTCGTAATTTGCCACAAATTGCTGCTTAACTCGTAGATTAAGGCGTAGTTTGTGTTTCATGGTGGTTTCACATGATCGATCTTCGGGGGAACATGAGAATCACATTCAAAAGGCGGCTGAGAGTTGGCTGTGGTAGGAACGGTGAGAGAGTTCGAGTTAACTGGATCCGGTGGGGAGGGGCAAACGGTGCGGTCTGCGTCCGAGCCTTGAGATGGAGAGCAGGGTGTTGCCGGGATGACATCAACTGTAGAAAATTGAACTACCGGCGGGGGTTCGGAGTCCCCACCTAATGGTGAGGATAGACTGTCAAAATCAGGTGACGGGATGATTGTGGGAGTTGCCTGCTTCACTGGAGAGTCTTCTTGGAAGGAAGAATTACCGTCAGAGGCCTCGGAGGAAGGCACCGCAGGAGTGTTCCACTGGTTCTCGGAGCCAGGAGGCGTGAGATGCCGGAGAGCTGAAGGACGACGCTGGTGACGATTTCCCAGGGGTTTGGGGGATGGATTGTTGAGCGTTTTTCTTCAGGATTGAAGTGAGAAGAGGCGATGAGGCCGGATGAGAACCTGAAGGATGTCTCCCAACTTTAGTTGGGGTGGTTGAAGAGGACTGTTCTTCCCTATCTTCTTTAACAAATGCGCACGTTGATTTCTTTGTTTTTTGCGTAAGGCCGAAGCTTGGTGGGTTGCGGCAATGAGCCTCCATTCTGCCAAAGGAATCTACACGCAAATAGCACAAGGCACATTATAATATTCGCATTTGCGGTGAAACTGGCAAACTGTCTTGTGGGGGATCGCGACGTGCAGGGTTACGTAGCCCGGGACACGAGCACGAACCAGGATCTTCAATTACAGGAATTCTTCCTAAAAACGGATCCTTCCCAGAAAAACTTTGGGCTTGCTTGATTTTCACCATGATGCCCAGCTTAAAACAGGTTCCAGAGAACGCTACCAAAGGTGATGAAGGCCACAGTGACGCGACCTGAAGGCGGGAAAACCAGGAAGCGGAAGTGGAAGCGACAGCACTGTGAAGCGCGAGAAGGGAGCCTCGGATTGGGGCGATGGCGCTTTTAGTCGTCAGTGGGAAGACGCACAAACGTAGTGACAGTGTCGGAAGGAAAGTCCGGAGACGTGCCGAGCAGGGGATGCGATCGGCGGAAGGGCGAAGCCGGAACGAAGGATGGAGTCGTCTGGCATGGGGCGCGGCGGAGATGCGATGAACCCAACGATAGGCGGGAAGAATGTTGAGATGACCGGGTGACATCAGCAACCCAGGGATGAGGAGTGTCGTGTCGTGACTCACAGGAGGGCAGAGCATGGCGGTTTCCGAGGAAGCGGATGACCAAGCGAGTATTTTGTCGTGATGACGGCGAGTGATTGTGATAAAAACGAGTGTGGGCTGAAGTTGGTCATGGAAGGAAGAGCGCTGTGACCGGAAGGATGGGAAGAGGGGTTGGGGCGACAGACGATAGCCAGAGCAATACTGGGGTGATCGACCGATCTTGGCAGAACAAGGAGCTGGTGGTGGCGGCGGCGGTGGACCGATGCGGACGGCAGGGGTGGCTAAGCGAAGCCGTGGTCGAGGCGACAGAAGGGAATCCGTAGGGGACGGGCCGGGCGACAGCGGTCTCTGGGAGAGCTGATCCCGAGCGAAGGGGTGGAGAGTGTCGGACCGAGCGTGAAACCGCACGCCACGGCAACCGAAGACGGGGGAGGCCACGACACCGCAGTTTTGAGGAGGCGAGCGAACTCACCGTGGGAAGACTGACGAGCCGGGTAGGAAGGCGAGGAATGACCGACCGGATGGAGGTCGCAACGACAAGCAGAACGAGATGTCAGGCCACCTTCGGAAGCGACAGGGGAAACGTACAGGTAACCGAGTGATGATCACGGCGAATAGTGTAGAAGCCGGCGGTGGGCACAAACGTAAGAAAACGGCGGTGGTCCTTTCGCGTTGAAGACGGAAGGAGCCGTGGAGGCGTCGCCTAGCGGACGGCACCATGGTCAAGCTAGCCGTAAGGAGCGGACTGACAAGTGCGAGAAGAAGGCAAAAGCCGGACTGAAGGTGATAGGCTGGCTCCATTGTGGGGCAACCCGGGAAGTGAACGGGAGTGAGCCACGACATCTTTTAATCCAGGCGTAGTTTAAGACTTCTGCGGGACAAAAAACGAAGAGGCTAGGCCCAGAAGAGAGGGGGGGAGGCGAAGCCACGACTGTTCAAGTGTGGGGCGACCCAGAATCCACGGGAGGGAGCCAAGACGTCTTCAATCCAGCCATTGAGCAGAACACCAGCGGAACGAAGGAAACCAGGAGGCTTGGCCCAAGAGAAGAGGGGGAGGGCGAAGCCGAACAGTTCAGGTGTGGGGCGATCCCGGGAGACAACGGGAGCGAGCCACGGCGTCTTCAATCCGGTCGTGAAACAGGACCGCAGTGGACCAAAGGAGACCAAAAGGCTTCGTCCAGGAGGGGAAACGCCAAGCCGGTTCAGGAGAGGAGCGGTCCCGAGAGACAACGTGACGGAGCCACGACGTCTTCATTCCAGCCGTAAATCAGGACATCAACGGACCGAAGGAAGCCAAAAGGCTTCGTCCAGGGAGGGACGACGCCAGGGCAGTTCAGATGTGGAGGAATCGCGGGAGACAACGGGAGGGAGCCACGATGACTTCATTCCCTGCAGACGACACCAGAAGGCGAAAGTGGGTGGTGTCGTGAGGCCAGCTAGATGAGGTGAGGAACCATGGCCGTTCAAGTGTGGGACGATCCCAGGAGACAACGGGAGGGAGCCACGACGACTTCAGTCCGGGCCGAA
This sequence comes from Lithobius niger, assembly GCA_023313725.1. Lineage (NCBI taxonomy): Eukaryota > Metazoa > Arthropoda > Chilopoda > Lithobiomorpha > Lithobiidae > Lithobius > Lithobius niger. The sequence goes on along the minus strand of JAHWFP010000197.1, from coordinate 15,386 downwards.
GGTCCAGGGCATGAAAGATGAAGGACGACAAGACGACGAAGCACCAGGGAGGACAGCAGCCGCGTCGGCGGCTTGAGACAAAGACATGGCAAACCCACTGGTGTTTCCATTATTATAGGGAGGATCGCGCATGCGCGATCGGGTGGCTGAGGCGGCCGTTGTTCACCGAGGTCTCAAGGCAATGACAGCATAGTTGAGGCAACAATGCCAAAATTGACAGGTATTGTACTTTGCAGCAGAAAGAGAATAAATTTTTCCTTATCCTAAAATACTTACCTTTAAATTCTAGCTAAAATTTGTTTATTTAATGCTCCATGCCTGAAATCAAAGAAAAAGTGTTTAGTCAGGCACTTCACCATTGTTGGCCACTCAACAATGCTCCTTATCACTTATCATTACGTGTACCGTAACCTTTCCCTGTTAAACGAAAGTGAAGAGGTGGGAGGGTTCATTTAATGTTAAGTATTGGGAAAATACCGGCAAGTGGTGTTCACAGTAGAGTACGTACACATTTAAACTTCAAACAATACACTTCACCACATGAAAATGAATAAAAGGCCTGTCCACTTCAATTTTTGGTGGAATAATGCAGCGTCCACCTTCATCTGAAGGACTGCAAGAAAGAGATTCACATGGCTTCAGGCAGTGTCAGAATCGGAATTCAAACTTGCAGCATTTTCCATTGGACCACTTATCTCTACGGTGCGTTCCAACTCAGATTTCCACTGCCTGCTGAGAATCCTGGCGAGCTCTGGATGTTGGAATTAAGACATTGCTCATCCATCCTATCGCAACATCAACCACCTTGTGAGGGCAGAGCTTGCCAGGAATCTCAGCAGGCAGTGGAAATCTGAGTTGGAACGCGCAATAGAAATCAGTTGTCCAACAAAAATGGGGCAAATTTTAATACGGAATTTGAAACGGCCTGAAGCCACGTGAACCTCGTATCGTTTTCGTTTTTGCATGGACTCTTCTGAAGAAGGTGGTCGCTGCATTACTCCACCGAAAATTCAAGTGGACGGGGTTTTTTGTTCATTTCTTTACAAAATGTTCATTTGTTCCTGGTGAAATATAATCTTTGAACTTTTAATGATGTTAGGCGTTTTAGGCTAAGCAAAAGTTAATTTTATCTTTAAAACTCAGTTTTCAGTTTCCTCAAAAATACTCGTTCAAATTCTGGCTGACTTGGGTCCAAAAAGGAGGTGGGTCACTCTTGTACCATGGCTGAATTCAAATTTAAGTTAAGATTGTTCAACGTTCTAAGCACTTGTGTTAACCTCGTTTCAGGCGTGTTAGTTGACTCGAGTCTGCCTTACTTGACTCTGAACGCCATTTTTTACACACCGTGTGAGTGACAAAATTAGCTCCTCCGTCGGGCAGCCTGTAACACCTAATTTTACGATGTCTTAGCTTGAATTAGATGTTATCGCAAAAAAAAAATCACCCCCGGGTTCAATGTTATTTTTGGGAGAGACCAAAAATTCAGTTCTACAAACAAAATAGGGTAACAATAAATTTACACAATTATTAAAAAAATCCCAGCATGTAAGTAGTCGTTATATTTGACCCTAGTAGGCTACACCAAAAGCTGTTAATAGCTTTGATCGAATTCAATGAATTAAATTCAATCGGCAAATTCATTTGTCAATAGGCCTACGAAATTGGATTTCCCCATAGGCTATATAAATAATTTAATAAATAGGCTATTCTTTTTCCACAGAAAGGTCGATGAAACCTGAGGTTTATCTAGAATTACCTTCTTAAATATACTTTAATATTTAGCCGATATCAGATTCCGATATTTTGTGGTCCGACGTTTAAGAAAGTAAAGTGAAACTAAGTTACATTTTTCATGTAGGCGCTAGTAAAAAATAATTAAGAGAATTTTGCAAAGAAAATTTAAAATTCTAAAGGCCTAAAATTTAGCACCCAGAAGTTAATTATAGACACATATGTCACAAAATTATTTGTATTCCGGCCATCCGATGTTGATGCTTCGATGCCGCCAAAAAAGACCGATTTCCTATGTCAACATCGGTGCATCTCTAAAATCCACCGCAAAATACGCAAAACTGTTTTCCGCGAACACAATGAATGCAAAAATGGTAAACCTAATCCGTAAAAAAATTAACAAAATAAAAAAAAAACCTCTCTGCTAACAGATTCAGTTATGAATTCCGACATGGTATTTACTATTTTGTCGTGTGAGCAGCACTTCTAAAGGCATAATGTAGCAAAAAGGGTGTGTGATAAACAGCACGAGGTTGCCCAGCTCTACGCCAAACTTCCCCTGCTTAACAAACCAACAAAAAATCGAATCGAATCAAAATTGAAGATTCTACCAGAGAACATGTTCTCGCAGGAGAAT
>JAHWFP010000197.1:0-12918 GCA_023313725.1 Lithobius niger | reverse complement strand
CAAGCGATGCGTGGAGCTGGACAGTGGGGTTGCCCAACCGAGAGGGTCTCCTGGTAGACCCTTGTGCAAACAGGACGGCCACAGGTTTCTGGGGCTGGTACGTCGGTGCAGTGGACGTCGACGGTCCCGTGCGCGCCGGCTGCAAAGTTTAGTGGGGTAAGATTCCGTGTTGTAGAACTGGCATGTTTTTGAATCTGTCCCAAAGAGTAATACAGTTGAGGAAGGATGCTACGAATGAGAATTGAAGATTCTACCAGAGAACTTGTTCTCGCAGGAGAATCTAAGTTCTCAGAATAGAATCCGACGAAACTGTGTTACTCTTTGGGATCCTTCCCTGCCCTGCGGCGCTTTGTAACCTGTTGTTTTGTGTCATGTCCGTTTGGAAATGCATGCAAATTTACGTCACTTCCGCCCCTACTTCCCCTCTGTTCTGCATCTCTACTTATCTCCACTCTTTTTGCCCACGAGACACGTGGTAAGAGTCCGTATCAGGGATGCAGGAGGGAACTCAACGTAACAGTTTCGTCGGATTCTACTCTGAGAACTTAGATTCTCCTGCAAGAACAAGTTCTCTGGTAGAATCTTCAATTCTTATTCGTAGCATCCTTCCTCACTGTGTTACTCTTTGGGACAGATTCACAGAAGTGCAAGTTTTCGATAAGGAATCTTACCCACTAAACTCTGCAGCCGGTGTGCACAGCTCCATCGACGTCCACTGCACCAGGCGACCCTCGGGCCCCACAAACCTGTGGCCGTCGTGTGTGCATAAGGGTCCTCCAGGAGACCCTCTCGGTTGGGCAATGCCACCTGTCCAGTTCCAGGCTTCATTTGCAGCAGATTGAACTAGGGAGCCGCCTCCCACGCCGGTGTCACGATCACTGCCCACCAGACTGCATCGTCCAGGGACTGGCGTACACAATCGTCCAGGAGAGGACCTGTGGGAAACGGCTAGGAGCACCTCATGGCCCACGACGCCCTGATGGCGTCCACTACCTCCGCACCGGCCCCACGTCATGAACTGTTGTAGCTGTGCCGCTACCGTGGAAACAAACAAGCCATGGTGGGTACCCCTGCCCGGGCAAAGACGCTCCTGACCAACTCCGACGATAGTCGTAGATCCAAAAGCCGAACCCGTCGCCGTGCTGACGCCTGGACTGTACATTGCCCCCAGAACACAGCCCATATGCGCCTGTCAGTACCAGAACCAGCATACCTTATCCGCGGAACTCATTCCGCCCTCCGCTCGTTTATGTACACCTCAGGCGCCATACCGTTCGAAACCACCTGCCCGCTCATCCCGCAGACGCACTTGGAACCGTACCGCATCCCGTATTGGTAACAATTCCCACACATCGACCTGCAAGGCCGTCTTCCTTGGCCCCCAAGCGAAGCACCTCCCCGAAAGTAAATGCAGTGGCGGACCACAGTACTGCCGGAGCCCCTGTGTGCCAGTCACTCGCAGCCTCCGCATCACCCAGCATTTGCCACCACCAAAGCAGAATGCGCCTCAAGCTGTTCAATCGATTCCGTCCCCAGGAACCACCCTACTAGGTTAACCTGTGTCCAAGATGTTAACCCAGCGTATAACCGTCAGCGTTGACATTTTGTTTTACTTATGCACAGTACGGACTGCATCCCACCTTGTTGCAGCCATGACGACCTCAGAAACGCCTGCACCTGCTAGCTTTGGTGAAGTAACGAACCGTTCCACAGCACAGACCTGTAAATTACGTAGCAACAACAGCATGCCCCCACCCCCAAAAAAATTATATGCATATCTATATATATATCGCATCCGCCATTCTCCTATCAGATCTGCACAGCGAATCTTTATAAATCCGGTCTCTGAGGTGAAATAAATTCTGCTAGTCATTTGCCTCGATTACAGAACGATCGTAAAGTAATTCACGCCCAGGCTGCGTTCACAACCCTGTCCGCCTCTTAATAAAACAAAAAAAAATTAAATTTTATCCAAGCCAATTGCTCACACCGTATGTCCAAATGCCACCGCCCCACTTACAAAAAAAAATTAATTTTACAAACCAATCGGGCTCACAGTCACACCAGGTGCCCTTATTTCTCTCCTGAACACATTGCCGACTTTCCGGCCACTCGACTACCTCCCACAGCTGCCACTCTGCATTTTTAGTGTTAGCATTGTCATCCACAAACTTCGAATTACGCCGTGGCCCCGTTCCCGACTGCGACCATGAATTTCACCCAATCCGTGCCACCGAGTTCGCCCAACCGATTGATGGCACTCATAATCCCACAATTACTATTTGATCCAACATATCACTCTGCCTACAACACACCTCGCTCGTTAGGCCTACTTCATACCTCGGACGGCATTCACAGCTCGGACCCCTGTCCGGCCACTCGTCCGCAAGACGGAATTCGTTCTCACAATATTTCAACAATCTCCTCGTGCAACGCATTTCTCCATCGCCTACGCCCAAGTCAGCACCACAAGGACTCACGTTCAAGGCCCACTCCGATGCGCATAACAGCTAGGGTTAGGTCGGTAACCGGAACCGAAACTGAATTATCGGTTTTTACTGAAAACCGAAACCGATTCGGATTTTGTGTCGGTTTTTCGTATGGTGTTCGAAAAATCAAAAATTGATCTATTATTCTAATTTTTTTTAATAATTATCATTTTGTACGTATAAATGACGGTCATTAAAAAGGAAATAGTAGAGGAAAATGGTGCTACCGCTAAGCCCATGGTCTATGACGCTGTTGAAAGTGAAAGCAGGAGTGAGTTAGAAGCTAGTAATACTAATGTTACAAGAAAACAAACTAGAAATAGCTGGTTTGGGTGGATGGTGGCAAAAACCGATACTGAAACCGAAACCGCGGTTTTGTGGGCGTGAAAACCGAAACCGGAACCGAAGTCGAAAAAATGAAACCGACCCATCCCTAATAACAGCTGATCACTCCGTGGCCCGATCGGCTAACATACTAACTTTCACTCCGCCTGTCGAACCTCCGACATCGTTCGCAGCCAGCTTTTCCCAATGAGCCTAGCACAACCGCTACTCCGCTAGTCTATTACCATGCACGACCCTCATCCGGCTTCTAGTGCCCGGCCCATTTTTTCACCAAGTGGTATTTATTATTATTATTATTATAATTTGCACGTGGTTTCGCCTCATGACCGAGTTCGTGGAATTTTCGCTCACTCTACCAACGTGTCGGCACTAGTAGGCCTATCACCCTCCGTACGATAAATAACGGATTACCACGTTATTTTTCCACCATCTCACAATAATCGCACACAGCAAACGTTTATTCGACCAACTACATCGTACTCAGCACGTCGGCCGACGCTGCCTACACGAGCCACTCGTCTTCAACATTGTCGGCGGCCATTCGCTTCCTAACGGGTGTCACTTTCCCGCCTTTTTAGGAAACCGTCCACGAAACGCAGCATCCATCCATGCTTGTAGTTGTCCAGTATTTCGTTCCACCTGAAGTTGTCATTGTTCGCCGTCTTAATAACAACGACGTCGTCGATCACACAACCGTTCACGCCAGCGACAAGAATAGAGCGGAGGTAAGTAGAGAGGCAGAACGGAGGGGAAGTAGGGGCGGAAGTGACGTAAATTTTCATGCATTTCCAAACGGAAATGACGCAACACAACAAGTTACAAAGCACCGCAGGGCAGGGAAGGATCCCAAAGAGTAACACAGTGAGGAAGGATGCTACGAATGAGAATTAACAGGAATAATTCGAAATATTTTTATTTAACCAACATTAGTCTGTCTAAGAGAAAATAATAGTATCCTCACTTACCAGTGGTGAAAGTTCCAGACCTAATATTCAATTTCCCAAATTTCCTGTCTGGCAGACACCCTGTTTAAGTTACAATACTGCATAGGTTAGGCCTAACACCTGAAAAGTGACAGTACATACAGTGTAGACATTATATGTTACCTAGCATAGGCCTAATGATAGTCAGGCTAGCAATAATATCAGTACGAGGTTTTTTTTATAACCATAACCCCGATATAATAATACAATTTTGAAGATCCAACAGGTGTCATAAGGTTATTAACCTATTCATTCAAAAACACGTAAATATTGACTGAATAGATTGCTAAATAAAACTATTAGGTCTATTATAAACCGAGAAGCAGAACTTTCTGGCACTGACCGAGACACCAACTTTCGGAAAAAAAAATTGTCTGCTGCTAGCTGTTTTTATCGTGGTCACCCAAATGTTTACTGGTTTTTATTGAATACCTTTTCAGGGCTTTTACCCTATTGGCCTGGCTATTCCACCATTGGAAAGGTCTCGTAGAGACAATTAAAAACGGTATATTGGAATACAAAAATACATCAAAAATGAACGAAAACAACAGAAATAAAGCCTTCTGTTCGTTACTGGCAATTGTTTTGAAGGGGAACTTAAATTTTTAAAACTTTATTCATATTGTATACCACTTACGAGGCCTATTTTAAGCTACTTTCTGTTAACAAGTTTGAGGGCTTTTTTTGTTGCAAATCTCGCAACATGTTGTATCGCAAAATTACCTTCTTCCACCGCACATTTTAAAAACTCTTGCAACAAATATTATCGCAAAATTTTGCTTTAAAATATCGCGGAAAGAACCCCTATTTATTACATAATGCAGGTTCTTAGTCGAAGAAGATCGTTACCACTCGTACTGTGAAACGAATAAATGTGTGTCCATAAGTGGTTTATTTGTTTTTATTTTTACTGACAATAGCCGAAGTCGGCTTGTAATAGATTTTTAAGTAATATTAGTACTTCCATATCTTTCAGTGGTACCCACTTTGTAATTTTCGGTAAGCTATTAGTGGTCACAATATGGCCCTTTCTTGCTGATTTGCTGTTTTTTTTTGGCAAAATAAATTATTATTATATAAAATGCAAAATTCTAACAGTACGTTTTCACTCACTTGTACAACACAAAGACATTTAAAAATGTCACATCGCTTACTTTGAAATTCAAGTTCGTGTTTACGTTTTGTACGCTTAGATTTCAAAGTAAAGGATACAGTAAAACCTCTTTAATACGAACTTTAAGGGGACGGCTAAAAATGTTCTTATTAACCGTAGTTCTTATTAAACGGACGAGAGAAATTGGACTGCAACTTAAAAAAAAATGTAGCCTACCGGTATACAGTATTTTCTTTTCATTCGTCCTTGACCTTCGCGTTTGCGCAAACGGACAAAACTCTTATCACTTCCCAAGATGGAGTCAATTAGCGATTGATGTTTTGCGTGAAATGAAACGAAATTCAAGGGGGAAGAAAAAGAAACCGTTACGAACAGCAAATTTGTAAAAATAAGCTAGAATTGTAAATATTTGTTTGTCTTATCCGTACTTTCGTATTAACAAAGTTCGTTATAGCCGTATATATTTAGTGCTGACTGAGTAGCTGACCAACCAAAATCTTGAAAAAAGTTCTTATTAAGCGGGAATTCTTCTTATCCGAGTTCTTATTAACGAGGTTATACTGTATTTACAGTTCCAATATCCTTGCAAATTGTCGACAGTCAGATTTTCTGGAGTTGGAGGTAGGGATGCACCGATGTGCCCTAAAACCGATTCCAATGTCCGAATCCGATGTTAAAAAAACATCGGCCGATGTCCGATGCCGATGTATGTCTACCGATGTTAAAAAAAAAATTAGTCATATGTTAGTCAAAATTAGTGAGCGAACTAAAATTGAAATTAGTTGCTATTGAATTTGGAGTTTCACAGTATGTTTCACAACGACATTTTTCAAAATTAGTCATGTGTTCATAAACCATTTATTTACTGAATAGTAATATTAACGTACAGCCGTTAAGTCAATGGTAATTAAGCTCAGTAAAAAAAAAAAACTACCATCATTATTAGCCAAGTACTAATTAAAATATTAAAAACTCTTAAAAGATATAAACTGCTAGGTTAAAAGCACTGTTTGGGCTATCAGTACTTCCAGTTAACAGATGGAAGATTTTGATTCGGATAGACCAGCATCATTAATTTTTCTGGAAGCAAACTGATATTTTTGGTGAAAATATTTCCACCAGTACTGGACAGTCTTTCTGAAGGAACAGAACTCGGTGGGATACTTAACCTTTTAAGCAGTATGAACGTATATACACGTCCAAAAAAAAAAAAATCATTCCAAACGCAGTAACGACGTTGATGCGTTGAAGGGAAATTATAGGTCGAAAAACACAATTTTAGGCCAAAATATCAAATTGAGAAAAGCTGAAATTCGCTCCCTGACAAGTTGTGTATCGATTTCTGTACCAAATAAGTTGTTACCGATGTCTATAATTTCATAAAAAGCACTGTAGTTGAGCATAGACTCATCGATCTCGTTCTTTTTTTCTGAAGTTAGAAAGCAGAAAATTGTTCATTTTTTGATCAGCGGTAGCGGTCGAACAATTCGAGTGGGCGCCGCCATCTTGGATTCGTTGAAAAGCTTGAATTTCACTCTATCCAGGCCTCTCAACATATTTTCTCGATGGCCATTTGGCATTGGCCAATCAGGCGGATTGTAATAGGCCGTTTCTGGCGGTTTCAAGCGAACTTTCCAAAGCATTTGAAGACCGCGTTCGCTCATTAGCCAGTTGGCACCACGTGACAGATTTGGCGCTCTCTCATTGGCAAATACGTGATTTCAACATGGCCGCCACTGCTCAATTCGAATTTCACGTGAGCGCTCGTGTTTCAGTTCGTCGTTGAAAATCACAAGAACGATGATGTTTCACAACATTAAAAAATTAAAACAGCAGCTACGATGAAAAACTAAAACGGAAAGGAACCTATAAATCTTCACACTATCGCTTATCAGGTGGGAACAACGATTTTTAGCCTGACTAACGCCGACTTTCGGACACGTTTTGTCAACACGGAGATTTTCAATTTTAGTTCATTACCGCCCATAATTTAAAAGAAAATGGTTCTCCGAAACTATTAAAGCCATTTTATCTGATTTTTTTCTGTGCACTTTAATGAATATCTGTTGCGTGCTTGTTGTAAGTTTGAAATAATTATGTTCAATAGTTTTCTCAAGAATAAATATTTCGTTAGTGCCTCGCTCCAGTCTCCACGGGTGACGACAATTTTTTAAAATTCACTCCACCATGGTGACCACGAATACAAAACGTTTATAAGCTCGAATTGCAATTTAACTAGCCCTACGCTAATCTTTAATGAACTTTGTTAATCTTCATATGAACTTCATGAATAATTGAGCTTAGGTAACGAAATTGCTAAAAGAAAAAGAAAAAAAATCTGGTACATCGGCCAGCTTTTCACATCGGACATCGGCCGATGGCCGATGTTGCCAACATCGGCCGATTTCCGATGTCCGATGTCAACATCGGTGCACCTCTAGTTGGAGGGGCTCAGAACGACTGTCTTCATCAGGCTACCACATCACCACTTACTTCGTCGTGAACGTTCGTCTGCTGCTATCGTTCGTTGGAATGCGGCGCGAGGCCATAGACTCCGTAACTTGCAGGCCAGCGCACCACTTCTCCCGCAGCAGCTTATTAAACTCTCCTCTCAGCAGGAACTGAATGTTTGGGTTTGACGGTCCCTGGATATTCATCAGCACAGCCTTCTCTCGACTGTGGTGTTGAATAGCCAGTGATTCTAGCCTTCCCAGAAGCGCATCATTGTTAGAGTTGAACTTGAGGAGTGTCACAGTGCCTTCCCAGTTGATTTGGTGTCTAGTTTCCTTGTGGTGGACTGCTACGCCATTCGTTACAACCTCATTCCTGGTGTCCGCCATGTGCTGCTTGACTCTCGTACGTATACCTTTTCTTGTCTCTCCAGTGAGCAAGAAGATGAAGCCCTGAAGCACATAAAAAACACCCGTGAAGGCGTTTACAGAGTTCCATGTGATGCCGTTTATGTGGGAGAGACAAGAAAAGGTATACGTACGAGAGTCAAGCAGCACATGGCGGACACCAGGAATGAGGTTGTAACGAATGGCGTAGCAGTCCACCACAAGGAAACTAGACACCAAATCAACTGGGAAGGCACTGTGACACTCCTCAAGTTCAACTCTAACAATGATGCGCTTCTGGGAAGGCTAGAATCACTGGCTATTCAACACCACAGTCGAGAGAAGGCTGTGCTGATGAATATCCAGGGACCGTCAAACCCAAACATTTAGTTCCTGCTGAGAGGAGAGTTTAATAAGTTGCTGCGAGAGAAGTGGTGCGCTGGCCTGCAAGTTACGGAGGCTATGGCCTCGCATCGCATTCCAACGAATGATACACGAACGTTCACGACGAAGTAAGCGGTGATGTGGTAGCCTGATGAAGACAGTCGTTCTGAGCCCCTCCAACACCAGAAAATCTGACTGTCGAAAATTTGCAAGGATATTGGAAAGGTAAATATCCTTTACTTTGAAATCTAAGCGTACAAAACGTAAACAGGAACACAAAGACAGTCTTGCAAATTTTTAACAGCATCTTTATCTTCATTCTCATTATGCCTTCATCAGACCTAACTAAGAAAAGTTCGGACAATCACATCATAACAAAACAGATGAACTTAAGCGCATTCGAATTCGCCGGCATCGAGGCCTCCAGTACTTATAGAGCGATCAAGTCTCGGACTCTCTCCAGATTCCACTGGCTACCAAGCAGATTGTTCATGCTTTTATTCACCAAGTGAGCAACCTTTGGGTATGCCGGGCCCTGAATAATCATTAAATCGGCTCCACTCCTCTCAGGCAGCTGCATGGCGATGGACTCCAAGCACTGGAGGTGGGGGACACGAGCAGAACAACAACTCTGCTAATCTAATTCCGCTCGTGTTCCCCACCTCCGGTGCTTGGAGTCCATCGCCATGCAGCTGCATGAGAGGAGTGGAGCGGATTTAATGAATATTCAGGGCCCGACATACCCAAAGGTTGCTCACTTGGTGAATAAAGCATGAGCGACCTGCTTGGTAGGCACTGGAAGCTGGAGAGAGTGAGATGACGTGATCGTCTATAAGTGTCGTATTTCTCATTACTCCGAAGTGCAGTACGAAGCATTGTACACGGGTTTTCCGTATTTCTCGTTGCTCCGAAGTGAGGCTGTAGCGCTCCAGCGTGCTTCACTCCTTCAAGTTGTAGCCTAGCGTCTGTACTGCGGCGTTTTGTAGTGCGAATGAAGATGGCGGCACTCGATGCGACACACTAACGGCGGTTCGTAAAATGTAAATGAATGCTAGGAAACATAACTCAGAGAAAAACATACGCAGCAACAACACTGAATGGCAAGTGTTAAAACATTACAGCCAACAAATTATACGTGCTTTAGGTGTGGTAAGCGACACAGCATTATTAGTACCAGGCTGACGAACGACATGAACTCCGCCATTATTGTACTTGTAACGTGTTTTCGCACCAAATGCATTTCTTTCAGCAATTGTAGCGAACTACGACCGACAATAGCCACGCCAGTGTGACGTCATGCCTAACTCCAGAATGCGCTGCACAACCCTTCCGAATGTCAGGGTAGTAGCAGTCGCCACTTGGCCAGTACCCCTTACAAAGCACTCGCCATTTCACAATATCTACTCGCCACATACGTTTTGTATGATGCAAGGTTTCTCTAATGCATTAACAAAATTGTGCAATTTTGCAATGTATTAATGAAAAGAATCCAGTTATATAGCCCTTATAAATCTGAGCACACCGCCGCAAACCGTTCGTCTCAATCTTGTACGGTTCCAGAGATACCCCTTTTTTAGTGGCATGTTATGTATCTAGTCGCCGATTTGGCGAGTAAGGCTAAATTCCAAGTCGCCAACTGTTGATTTCCAGTCGCCGAATGGCGAGTGGCGACCGACATTGGGAAGGGTTGGCGCTGCATTGTAGTAATGTAAAAGACGACGAAGTATTGAAGGCTACGAGGCCGGCGAGTTCGAATGCGCTAAGTTTGTCTGCATTGTGATGATGTGGTTGTCCTAACTTTTCTTCATTAGGCCTGATGAAGACAGCCGATTGTTGCTATTAAACATTTGCAAGACTGTGTTGTGTTGTAAAAGTGAGCGAAAACAGTTTGTTTGAATTTCAGGTTCTTAAGTGTGTGAATTGGGGAGGGGAAGGGATCTGAGGTGGATTCAATTCATTGGATTCGTTAATTTTCGTAACCCGAAAGTAGAAGGCGTGTTTCACGTCGTGTGGCCTGTCGGTTTTTATTTTTTTGCATTGAATCCTACTGCACATTTTTGTGTGTCTATTAAAGCCTTGTAGTAGGTTTGTATCTGTAGTCGCCCCCCAACCCAACCCCTCCGCCGATCGCTTCTCCCCAATTTTCATTTTGTACCGAATTTTGGTGCACATTTTTGTGTTTTTTTTTTCATCAATAGCAGTACAGTAATAGTAATCAATGCAGTGCTGCTTTCACCGACATATACATCCAGTAATTTTTTTCCCTTCCTTTTCACTCAAACCTCATTATGTTACTACATGAAATACAAGTACGATGCAACATGGAGAAGAAATTTCTGCATAACCAACATTAAGGATTTATATGGTGTTTTAACTGCTTAATTTTTATATTGTGGACACCGTTAATAAGGAACTCAGTTTAAAAGGAATTATTGGTTTTAAAGAATAGAATACAACAACCATTCTAACAGATTTAGTGCTCTTCTCTTCCAGATATAAAGAATTTTCGGTTATAAGGAACCTTTTTCACTGTCCCTTGAGGTTCTTTGTAAGCGGTGTCAACTGTATATAGTACACAGTTTCAGGATTACACTCTTCATTCAGTGTGGCGGCGTCTTGTATTTACTGGTTTTGTCCATGGTTTCGGTGCATGTTTTTACAGCATTGCTTCCTCCACAAATACTTTTTTTTATCTCTCCCTTAGAGAAATTTGTTGTTTTAAGCATTGTTAAAGTATTGTTTACACCTGCTACATGTTTTCTTACCTCAGGTCCTAGCTATTATGTGGGCTCGACCCTCTCACTGTAGGTCACCACTCGCCATTTGGCGAAAGTAAAATCAACAGTTGGCGACTTGGAATTTAGCCTTACTCGCCAAAATGGTGACTAGCTACAGAGAATGACACTCAAAGAGGGATATCTCTAGAACCGTATAAGTTATAGACGAACGGTTTCCGGCATTTTGCACAGATTTATGAGGGCTATGCGACAGCTTTTTCTGCATTAATACTGGAATGGTAGAAAATTGCGTAATTTCATTAATGCATAAATTAGAGAACGCATGCATCATGCAAGACGTATTTGGTATGTGGCGAGTAGAAATTTTGAAATGTTAAGTGCTTTCTAAGGTCTACTGGCCGAGTGGCGACTGCTACTAGATTGACAATCGAGAGGGTTATGTAGGATGGGTTTTAGATAGTGGAAGCCCACCCATTTTAAGCCTAGGCTAGTACCATTCTAAGTTTTCACCTTACTTGATTTCCATGTCATCTACATCACGTAAATTCTTACGGAGAAAGGTCGCTGGATGTCAACTTACCAAAATTGTGATAGGTTTCAGGCAAAGATCCCTTGAAACAGGGGTAGTTGATCTTGCCAGCAGTGGAGTACCTGCAAATACATAAAAAAAAAAGATAAATCAGCGAATATAGGCTAACATGTATAAAATTATCCTTTTCAAGTCACCGTGCTTATTCCAGCATGGAGCTCAGGTACAGAGCGAAGATGGATAGGTACCACACACAAGTTTCAAGGAGGGTCAGCTGCCTTCACCAGGAACGAGTTCGCCCTGACTTGGATAAGACTAAAGTGTGGAGTTAGGCTACTAGGGTCCCAGTGAGGTTCATGAGCGGGACTTGGTTTCTCGTGAATCTGTCAATCGCCAGGGATTCAAGGGCTCGTAGGTGGGCGTCACGCTTGGAGCTGAGGAGAATGGTGGTAATTTCCCAGTCAATGGCATGGTGTGTTTTCGGTAATGCTGGGCAATACGGGGATGCACAAGGTAACAGCTCTGCTGGAAACTGATTCATCTCCAACGATGGTAGACGACTTGCCAAGCTGGAATTCAACACAGCCATTACTACGAAATGAACTGGACTTTCACCAACAGTAGGGTTGGATTCACACAGTTCGGTGGGGAAGGAAGGTACAGTATGAGGTTGTATTTGGGTAGTACCGAAATTTGTTTACACACCATAATAAACCTGTGGTTGTCTCCACGTCTGTGGGGAGGGTAGAAGCTGCAAGATGAACATCGTTCCATTTTAGGCGATGCTCATGCTCAACAATGCAAACTTGGGTGCTTTCTCGAGGACAGATCTTAAACGTTATTTTGATTGGTACTCAAGGAACTATTACAGTATCTTCCTAAACCACCGAACAAAGCCAGAAAAACGCACCAATGTTAAAGACAGTTTGGTTCCAATATTGACGTCACACGTGTAGTGACGTTACATTACGTGTGCAGTACCTTCCTAGCCTCAATCAAAGCTCAGGGGCTCAACAGAGCATTTGCAACGTCACATCTGCAGCGCAACCAGACAAGGCTGATGGATTGAACCAGACAATACCTATGCAGAATTGTAAACCAACTTTAGAAACGAATTGGTTGTGGGTGGAGCAGCTTTGAGCATGCTCAAAAGCCTTGCAGGAAACGGTTTTTTTGTATGGGCACTGGATGTCACGCCGAGTAACAGCTATAGCCTAATATTATTTAATAAGGAATGGGCCAAACTGTGGTAATTGTTTGGAAACCTTACTTTTCACGCTATTGACTTAATTCACCTACCTATCGATTCCTTTCGTCGTTAGGGTTCCAAAAATCATAACGAAAACGTGTGTAAACGTTTTTTTATTAAAAAAATTATTAAAACACGCTAAAACGCTACGCACAACAAGCTAGAAGCGGCAGCTATTCTAGGCGATGATTCCGCAACTAGAAAACCTGATTTCAACCAGAACGTTACTAAACGAAAATTATCTCTTTCC
>JAHWFP010000105.1:0-17039 GCA_023313725.1 Lithobius niger | reverse complement strand
TTTTTTTTTTTTTTTGAAGGAAACATCCATAGGCAGCATTTAACATGTGCAGATGCAAGTGTTAAATGCTGCCTATGGACGTTTCCTTTTTTTTTTAAAAAAGGCCGTGTTAGTATTGCTCAGCAGCAGACCTCGCCCTTTGGTTTCGAAGGTCCGGGATTCGATTCCCCACTCAGGCAGACTGACATATAAGTCCAAAAGGCAACGTAAATAGGTTTGCATCTGTATTTAGTTATTTGTTGTGAGCCTTTGGCTTTCCCGTCTTTAATCATTCAGTCAGCTGGAAAGCAAAGTTTTTCCAACACTGAGCACGGTTATGTTAAACACTGCCCCTGATCATTTTTCGTAACTGCCCTGTTGGCCTTGGATGCACGCGACTGTTAATAGAAATACGTTAGCTCACAGCCTTTGGCAGCTCAGGGCCGTACTGAGCAAAAAAAAAAGGCTTCGCGAAAATTTACATAATTGGCTAAAGTGAAAATTTAATTGGCAATTTTGTTTGGTAGGCTGTTCTGTCCAAATCGTCCCCAAGTTGTTTTGATGCAAATTATTTTTAGTTTTAACCTGAGTAAATTAACTTGATTTACAAAAAAAAATTTTTACAGATCTGGAAGGATTCCTGTTTTCTGGAATAGTGCATTAAGTTTCTGAACAAATTTTTTAAAGAAAATGTCTAAAAAAAACAACAGTGTTTAGTTGCAATTAAGTCTTTATGAAACACCACACCAACATTTGCTTGATAATTTGTTGCAGACGTGCTCACTGGGCACTCAAATGGCCTAAAATTTCTGCTTCCGGTAGCTTATAGTTCTCCCCCAGACCACCTAGCTCTATTTTTGGACGCTTTCTGAAGTA
The DNA here is from genome assembly GCA_023313725.1 of Lithobius niger. Taxonomy (NCBI): domain Eukaryota; kingdom Metazoa; phylum Arthropoda; class Chilopoda; order Lithobiomorpha; family Lithobiidae; genus Lithobius; species Lithobius niger. Next base: position 16,184 of record JAHWFP010000105.1, on the reverse strand, counting down.
CTTTTCTTTCTGTGCCACTGTTATTTATCAGTTGGCCAAATAAGCCCCCCCCCCCCCCCTCCCAACAAAGTGCCTTTCGCTATATTAGGTCGCATTAGTAGGTGACTTTTGTTTCATGGTTAGGTAAATAAAAAAGAAATTACGTGTGCTTCTCAACCTTTTTTTTTTGTCATAGCAGCAGCGTATTAGAAATCTGTTAGAAATCTGCTACGTCGCAAAGCTGCCTCGAATGCAATATCGTCTGCCCCCAACTTGATTATTGATCAATATTGATTATTGATTCGTCCTTAAATGTCCAGTCCAACAGAATGCTTGATTAAGTCTGACAATTTAAGAAAAAAAACATAAAATTGTTTCTTAGGAAAAAGTTTTGCGGATGAATAAGATTCTAAAATAAGTACCAGTAAGGTACTGAATAAAATTTTACTTTTATAATCACAGTAATAAATGCAGATCTAAAACAATAAGTTAACCCTTAACTTCGGCATTGTATTCAATTGACACTATATACGTAATCAGTACGCACGCTTCCTTTCATAATTTGTCGACGGCTGCCCTTGCAATCACTGCTGCACACAACGATAATAATATCGTTTTTAACAGTTAACGATAAAATGTCTTAAATTAAAAATCTTTGCTAAATAGTCTTGTTGTCGTAGTAGCACACACCTTGGATCAGTAGCCGTTTAGTGTAGCCCTACACAGATTCGAGCACATGTTGCCGCACACAAACGCCTAGGTTACGCTACGGTCAGCTTTTTTTTAGATTCCTTGTACACCAGGTTCCTTGTGTACCCCTCTGTATACCCTAGTTAGAAACGGGTATACACCCAAGTATACCAGATGTATCCGGTATATCTGTACATATACCCTATTTTTGGATTGGTGTGTACTTGAGTATACCAGCTATACAGTTATACCTATCAGTATACCCTAGTTTGAGGTGGAAGTATACCGAGCTTACTTGGTATACCTCTCTGTATACCTTTAGTCTGAGACACAGGTATACACTCGAGGATACCTGGTGTATATGGTACCTTTTGGTGGTGGTACCTTTTGGTGGTGTACCTTTTGGTACACAGGTATACACTCGAGGGTACTAGGTACATATGGTATACGTTTCAGTATACCCTGGTTTGAGATGGGTATACACCCGAGCATACACCCTTTTCCTTTTACCAGGTATACCTGGTATACCGTTCAGTTTGTGTGGTATACCTTTCAGTATACCTAAGTTCGAGACTAGTATACATTCGAGAAAACCAAGACCTCAGTGTGTACTTTGGAACACCTGTGTGTTCTGTCATGTATACACTGTATACCAAAATTGTTAAAAAGGTATACAGCTGGTATACATCTTTTTCATAAGGGGCGCCACCTTTCAATAATTTAATTTTTTCATCAACTTCACTCCTCACCCCTAATCTTCTATTATTTTATTTTATTTTATAAAATTTTATTTTATTTTATAAAATTCTATAATTTTATTCTCAAGCTCTTACTAAACTCCTTTTCATTTTTTTCGCAATCCACCTGGGCTGGCCTGAAATCATTTCTTTATGATGTTTCTTAACCATAAATTAGTTAAACCTACAGCCAAATTTCATATGGTTTATTCCAGTATCCAGTCCCTTCTAGAGAAATTAACGGCATTTTAGTAATTTGTTGCATGCACACATGATATTCCAACCGACAAATTCTTGCTTTTCTCTATAAACAAATAAATAACTTCTTATGGAGTTTTCATGTTATGTACATCTGTACGGACGTATGTCACAGCATGTCTAAATCATTTACCACCACTTGTTCTTAATTTTATTTTAATGACTCATGTCTATTGTTGTCTTTCAAATGTTTAATAAAACTGGCGGAGTCGCTCGCTTCGCTCGCTCATTCCGCGTCGTCTCGCTACGCTCGAGAAGCTTATATGGTGCAACTCGTATGCTGTTGACAAACATTCCACATCTAAAACGATCAAGCAAATGATCAGAGCGCAGTACGCGTTTTTCGTAAGGCTTCAGTTCATAAACAAATTAACTGAACGAAAAACGGCTTTGCCGTTTAAAAAACCATCCCCCTTCCGACATGCGCGTAAACTGCCAATGAGCCAGGAGGCGAGACACGCGATTTCTTCCCCAGTCAGCCTTGGCTTGAAGATTCCTTATCCATCCCCGCTAAAAGGCCGTTTCAACGCTGTAGTACGCGAGTTGCTGCATGCTTGAACTAAACATGCTTGGCAATTTTATCAAGGATACTCTGTTGAGCCCTACGTGTGTCCTTTATACCGCTCTTGGTACAGACTATTGTTTTATTCAAATGAAATGTGCTGCGGAAGCTGCACAGTAAAAGCGACTCCAAAGCCGATCAACACGTAGCTTTTATTATTTGTTACTACCACACTTTACATGGGTTTCCTTGTTTCACATATTTTAAGAATTTTCACTTGGAAGAAAATTCTTTCCCGTCACGTGTGATGCGTTGAAACAGGAACCATATATCGCTTATAATTTTTGACGAATATAAAATAGCAAAATAGTATCTCATTTTCCTCTCTGATCTCACCCACCCCACACTTCGCATGGGTTTTCTAGTTTCATTTATTTTAGCACAACTTCTCTGGATTATTGCTAAGGAGTGTACCACGTAATGGGTTAACGTAGATACACTACAGGTGGAATGTTGCTGTTTAAAACATTACAAACACAGGCGTACATGAAATTATTAAGGTTATTTCTGGGGGGAAGAGGGACAATATTATTTTTTTAATTCAAATACTATATTGTGCTGCATAAGCTGTACAGTACAAGTGACGACAGGCACCACCACACACCACTTCTAATTTGTGTTAGTACGACATTTACATTGGTTTTCATGTTTCACGTATTTTAAGAAATTTTTGAGCTGTTAGACCTATGCAAGGTAGACCTACGCATAGCTTAACTCGTGCCCAAAGCTGCTCGTAAAGTAATAAATATGAGGAGAGAACCGGCTGTTCGTTTAACGTGTAGATTCTTACTGTTGGAAGTGTTGCAAATGCAGACGTAAAATATTCTTAATACCTTTTTCGGTTGTTAATGTATTTGCTTTACGTAATTTATTATTTTTAGTATTTATTCTTTTCGTATCTTTGTGTAATGTGATTTAATTTAAATCATATCAAAAATCAAAACTGGTAAAAGGGGCCGCCAAGTTCCGAATTTGTTCGGCCCTTCAAAGGAGTGATCAACACACCAAAACATTCGCCAAGTTAATCGCACCGCTTAATAATTCGAAGGTTAAATAAAAACTAGAACATTGCTACTTTCGGTAGCAATGTTCAAGTTTTCATTTAAAGGGACACCTGGCCTGCCTTATAACATTCCGCGTGCCAAATTACAGCTACACGTAGATCATAATCCGAGCAATTACAGTGCTTAGGTCGGCTGGGGTGGTAGCTGCGTTTCTCGGATAGCTGCTGTCTCGGTTGGCTTTGGGAATAGTACACGAGGTCAAGTCAACGATTGTTTCGTCACAAACCGGAGTGATTCTCGTATTTTAAAATCACAATTTATAATTTTCTACGCTAGTGTCTTATAATTTTGCTTCGGCGATCTATTGGAATAATTAATTTCAATTTTTAGCGCATTGGTCTATTAGATTTTAGATCTCATGGTAATTATTAGAAAATTAGTATATGTACACACACAGATGAAACGTCTTGATTATTGTACGCGTGCAATGCATCATTTAGTGACGGCTCGTTAGTAAATAAAGTTCCATTATTCAACAGAAAATCTCCTAAACGCCACATTTTAAAAAGGATTTTTAGCAAGGGAAAGACTAACGGTAAGGACACAGATCTTTGGGGCCATTCTTGATGTGGAGGATCGAGAAAAATGGCGCTGGGAGGTATATCCCTTTAACGTCCAAAGTATTATTCGGTGCGATTAAGTTGGCGAATGTTTTGGTGTGTTGATATCACTCCTTTGAAGGACCGAACAATTCGGAACTTGGCGGATCCTTTTACCAGTTTTGGTTTTTGATATGATATCAGTCCTTTTTTTTTTAAATTGTGTATTAAAATCAACTCTATTACTGTGCAGATGTGTAATAAAGTGGCACGTCAACAAGAAATTGGTTTTCAACAATATGCTACTACCTTTTGCCTATAGGCCGAACCATTCTCAACTTGGTCACCTCCACACACACACCACACACCAATTTTTAAGATTTCATGTTCAAGACTTCAGGACTGGTATTTCATTTTTATTTTCAACGATATATCCAGGATTTCAAGGAGTCACACGAACCCTGAATTAGTTAATCTGTAGGTCTGCACTAAGCAGTAAGCACACTAAAAGTATGTTTTTTTACTATTTTTCAGCGATGTCCTTTAGCCAAGTAGAATGAACCAATCAGACATGTCGTGTTTTAAAGTAAAAACTGTAAAAACATGTAATACAGCAGTAAGGTTTCACGTGGACTAAACAGTAGAGGAACACTGCGGTATGTGAAACCTTACAGGAAAGTGTGTATTCCTTTGCTGTTTTGACTTTGGATCAGTTAAACCTTACCTTAAGCATCAACGAGCTCGTTTTCGTTTTCTAATAGGTTTTTGGTTTGGCTTTAATTTTGTTACAATTCGTTTATTTCGTTAGTTTTGGTGTGTTGATATCACTCCTTTGAAGGGCCGAACCACTCTCAACTTGGTAGCCTCTTCACCAACTTTTGGCTTTGTGTATTTTGGTTTCTTTTTACAGTTGGTTTTTTTTTTTTCGTGAATTGGACGTGAATACAATTTCTTTGGCAACGTTGTTTAGATTTATCGTGCTACACTAGTGTGTGTCTTGGCACGCACGTCAGCGTTGTCATTTTCCGAACTTTGGCTGTCGAATGAGAGACGATGCCGACAATACTGACTATGTTTATAACAATATTTTTGTACTTACGCGCCATCCCACGTCATCCTCGTTACACCCCTAGGCTCCAAACCATAAAAGGTACACAGTTCGTATCGTACTGCAGTCATTCGTCCAATTTCATAGCTGGAAGCCTTCCCGTTATCTCGGTATCGATGAATAATCGCCCTATGGAAATTAACATTGGGATGAGCGAACTAGCTAGCTAGCTAGTAATTCATTTACGACGTTATTGAGGTACGATTTTGCTTTGAAAGCAGCTTAGCTGACATTCCTACACGAGTTAATTTTTGTCAGGTGGGTCATTGCGCTTGATTTCAACACAATTTAAGATTTTTTACCACATTATTATTTATCTCTAGTACCTGAAATGTGCCCAACTATGCTTCAAGATATAAGACACTGACGCTTCGGCGCCGCGGTACAATGCGTTACAATCTCGACAATTGAATTGATGTGATGTTTGTTGCCTAACTTGGCGCGACACACTAGCGTGTCTTTAGATGCTAAACAGGTTTTCTGTCGTATTGGATTTTAAACAGCCATAAAGCAAGTCCCACAGCTTTCCCACACGTGAACTGCACGCGCTTCATTCTTGAATGAGGGCTATTCAGATGCTGCCACTCACAACCACCGTTGCCCCCAATACATTGTTGCCGCACGTTCCTGAAACGTTCGAAGCTCACGAAAAAAATTTGTCAAAAATCAATGACGTCACATATTGTTGCGGTGTTGTTGCTGATTGTTGGGTGATTGTTGCGGGGACTAGAGTTTTGCTAATTTGGGGCATTTAGGACCCTTCTCGTTTCTTAAAAATAGCCTACTCTAAAAACGGTTTCATTTCCTGTCTTTCGACACATTTCTCGCATTTTTAGCCTCCTAGTTTTTAATGGTTAAGACTAGGGAGTCGCTCGCTTCGCTCGCTCATTCCGCGTCGTCTCGCTATGCTCGACGAGCTTTCATGCTGCAACTCTTATGCTGATGTCGGAGATTCCATATCTAACACGATCAAGCAAATGATCAGAGTGCAGTACGTGTTTTTCGTAAGGGCCGGGGAATAATGAATTTTATTGGAGCCATGGGCCATAGCCAAACGCCCTACTATAAATCAACTTAAGTGCATGTACATATTGAACCTAGGACCACACACCGTCATCCATCATACCCTGGTTCTATACTACGCTGATCTTTGCCACGACGCAGTTTCACAAATTCTCTGCAAAACTACCCTTGCAGCCTTGCAGACGTTAGGCTTCAGTTGATAAACAAATAATAACCATAAATCAGTCCAATGTCTAGCCACCCAAGAGCTACGTGCGCTTCTTAAGGCGAAACGTGCGATTCGTATCCAGTCGGCCTTAGCTTGAAGAAACCATCCCCTTTCTGGCGTGCGCCAAACCTGTCATTGAGCCAGGAGGCGAGGCACGCGATTTGTAGCCCAGTCGGCCTTAGCTTGAAAAAGCCATTCCCTTTCCGGTACGTGATTTTACTGTTATTGAGCCAGGAGGTTGGGCATGCGATTTGTACACAGTCGGTCTTGGCTTGAAGAAGCTATCGCCTTTCTGGCATGCACATAAACAGGCAATGAGTCTGGAGGCGAAACACGGGATTTCTTTCCCAGTCGGCCTTGGCTTGAAGCAGCCTTATCCATCCCCGCTGCAAGGCCGTTTCAACGCTGTAGCACGCGAGTTGCTGCATGCTTGAACTAAAATGCTTGGTTATTTTTTCATGCATGTTGCATACTCCTTTGTGCCACTCTTGGTTTTTTTTTTATTCCAATAAATTTTGCAGACTTTACATTGATTTCCTTGTTTCACAAATTTAAAGAATTTTTACTTAAGAGCCATCTCCTATCCCGCTACATGTGATGCTTTGAAACCACAGTCATGTCGCCCATCAGTTTTGACTAATATAAAAGATTTCGTGCAAGAAGAAATCGTACCTAGCAACTATTCGTGTTTACCACAATTAGGCTGGCCTCCTTGTGCCGCTCTTGGTATAGATTATTTTTTATTCAAATAAATTTTGCAGATTTTACATGGGTTTCCTTGTTTCACAAATTTTAAGAATTTTTACTTAAAACCCATATCCTTCCCTTCCCCGCTACGTGTGATGCTTTGAAACAGCAACCACACGTCGCCTATAATTTTTGGCTAATATAAAAGATTTCGTGCCAGACGAAATCGTACCTAGGAACTATTCGTTTTTACCGCTATTAGGCTGGACTATTGCTGAGTAGAGCACCAGCTAATAGTATACCACTGATCGAACATTAATGTTTTAAAAATGCAAACGTGGAAACATATTTGACCCTTTTGTCATCAATATATTTTCTTTAAATAGGCCTAATTTACCATTAATATTTTGTATTTTTACGTAATTTCATTTAAATGTAAAGGTACATTTGTATTTGAAATTTCTAACTTCAACAGACGTCTCTTAGCGAGCTGCACGTGCCGCATTCTTGAATGACGGCTGTTAGCATTGCCAGCCGAAATCCTACTGACAACACTACTGGACCACACGCCTCCTATAGTTTGTTCCACATTATGTTTTCAGAAAACTGACTGGATGACGACTCGTTTCCTTGCACTAAGAGTGCAAAAACATGTGGATATCATACTTGTAGACTCAACAAAATTACTGTTACAGTTTACAAATGGGATGTTTACGGATTTTTTGCACTCGTAGTGGAAGAAAACGTGGCGTCATACAGTTAATTTTCTGAAAGCATAATGTGGAACAAAGTATACGTGGTGCAACAATTGTGAACCATCCGCACAGCAGGAAGATGTGATATTCCGAAACTAACAATCAACTTCGAAAAATTCGTTTCAACAATGGTCCAAAGGGTTTTTTTTTCGCTTTTTTCGAGGAGAAAAATGTTACCTAGAACTACGAAAATACGCCTACGCGAAATCCGGATTAATTTCTTGTCTTTTGACACCTTTCTGATATTTTTAGCCCTCCAACTTCATGAGGAGAAGAGGTACATATATACCATACCTACCTAAATATATATATATATATATATATATATATATATTTCTTTGTTGCCAAAACATCTTAACCTGATAATTTAGCATTACATTCCTCGAATGTGATGTTCCCCTGGAGGTTTCTTCCGGTGCGCAGCCGCCTGCTTGCATATCCCTACTGCGCATGTGCGTGGCAGTACTCCCTTATAAAAGCGATAGCGCGCACGCTATCGGCATTCATTTTCCTCCAGAGGTGTCTCCACGCCACCTCGCGCCCGAGTTCCCCTGTCTTTCGCACGGAAAATTGGATTCTACCTGATGATGGCCGCCGCTTCTGAAGCTCCCACTTCGCTCGCCGCTCCCTCTCATGCTCTCCTTCGTCCGCAAGCAACCGGCTTCCTCCTCGTCAACCGCTGGATCGACGTAGCCGCCACTCGTCACCAGGGGGCAGAACCAACTTTCGTAAGAACCAACAATGACGCCTCTCACCCATCCTGTCTTCCAGTCGGTGCAAGATTACGACTTTTTCTCCCAGCTTGGCTACAATTAACAAGAAACCCAGAAGTCCTTTTCATCATCAAACACGGCTTTCGTCCGAAATTCCTGTCAAAACCGCCGCTCCTTCCATCACTGCCTTGGGAATTCTCCCCACTGTCAACACCACAACTTTCGTTCGAAGTCTCAGAACTCCTGCGGAAGGATGCGATAAGGGAATGCCACAAGCCAGGCCCGGGCTTCTACAGTTCCAGCTTCACTGGGATTCTACAGTTCCATCTTCACCCGACCAAAGAAGTCAGGAGGCTCCCGCTTGATATTCAACATGAAACCTCTCAACAAATACATCTCAAACGACCACTTCAAAATGGAAACTCTCGAATCCATCCGTCTTTCGTTCAAACAAAACGACTGGACAATCTCGGTGACCTGGAAGATGCTTATCTCCATATTCCACTCCATCCGGCATCTTCACCTTCCTGGGAGCCTTTTTCGACCTCCACACAGCAAGAATTGCGCCCTCCCCGGAGCGGATAGAAGCTCTCCTTCTCCACACCCGTCTCTTTCGGTCGAAAACAAGCTTTTCTTCCCGGGAAGTAAACTCCCTCATCGGGAAGATGGACGCTATGGCAAACCTCGTCCTATAGGGCCGATGGATGGTAAGACCACTGCATAGACAACCGGGCAATCAATCAGGTCCTCCCGGACAAGCAAATCCCCTTCAGTCCCAAATTTCCTCTGGACTCCCGCCTTTGGTGGTCAGACGTCACCAACCTCACGAAGACACAACCTCTCCATGAACCACATCCCGAGATGCTCATCTTCACAAACGCTTCAAAGACCGGCTGGGGTGCCCATCTGGGCACACAAGAAGTCCCCGGCCTTTGGCCATCAACCTGCACGGATCACATCAACTACCTCGAGCTCCAAGCAATCTTACTCGCCCTACACCATTTCCTTCCCAAAATCAGGAACAAAAGAAAGTCCAGTCCGACAATACGACTGCCCTAGCCTACATAAGGAAGGAAGGAGGAACGAAATCCAGGTCTCTCCACCACCTGACTTCAGAAATTTTCAACCTCTGCATTCCACACAACATCACACTCCTTCCTCTTCATATCCCAGGCAACAGGAATGTGATTGCCGACTCCCTGTCACGCCAGAAACCTCCGACGGGCGAATAGTGCCTCAAGAAATCCATCTGCGAATCTCTCTTCACCATCTGGGGCACTCCAATGATAGACCTGTTCGCCACGAGGCACAATGCCAGACTTCCCCACAACATCAGCCCGATCCCGGACGACTCAGCAATAGCAGTAGACGCTCTCACGTTTCCTTGGCACAACCTGTTCGCCTACCTATTTCCACCCTTCAAACTACTTCCACAAGTACTTCGGAATATAGAAGAAAGTCAGAGTCTGTTCATTTTAATAGCCCCCCTCTGGCCATCGGCAGCATGGTTCCCACTCCTTCTAGAACTTCTAGTCGACATTCCAAGAAGTCTACCTCCTCAACCAGATCTCCTGTCCCAACAGAAAGGAACAAAAGCTACACCCGAACGTGTCCACCCTCAACCTACACGGGTGGCTACTATCATCAAACTCCTCAAATAGGCTGGAATTCATCAAGAAGAGGCCGAACGCATCGCCTCAAAGGCAACAAGAGATTCCACTAACCAGATGTATGACAGCCACTGGTCAAAATGGATTCGTTGGTGCATCACAAAACAAGCTAATCCTATCAACCCACCTCTTCACACCCTCCTAAACTTCTTTAGAGACTTGTTCAACATCGACAATCTCAAAGGCTCTACAATCCTAGTCTACCATTCTGCTTTAAACACTGTCTTCAAAGCCGCCAACCACATGAACCTACTTGACGACTATCGAATCTCAGCCCTTCTACGTTCATACGAAAATGAAAGACCCACTACCAGAAGATCAATAACAGAATGGTATCTTTTACTCGTCCTCCAATCCCTAATGGGCGAACCATATGAGCCCTTACAAGACACCTCCCTTCATCTCATGAACCGCAAGACGGTCTTTCTCGTCACTTTAGCTGCCAGCTTCGTTGTTCGTAAATTCAAGCCCTCTCAGCAGATCCTGCATACTGCATCTTCGGCCCCAACTTCTCCTTTGTCACCCTATACGCAAGATCTACATTCAGAGTCAAAACACAGAAACCTTCGGAACCACTGAAACCAATCACCTTCCCAGCTCTATCCACCCTAGTTGGAAACGAACCGGAACGCCGTCTATGTCCAGTCAGAGCCGTACGCTTCTACCTAGCACGGACACATCACAAAGACATCTGCCGGGGAAGAAACCAACTCTTTCTCCCAGTCGATCCCCAATCTGGTGAAACATCGGCAGCCATGGTATCAAGATGTATTAAGACAACAATCGAAGCAGCCTACGAAAAAACTTTGAGTGATGGCGCACGAAGTGAGAGCTGTCTCCACATCATGGGCCCACCACAATGCCATCCCAATAGAAGACATCCTTTCAGCAGCATCCTGGCGTCACCAAACAACCTTCACCTCCCACTACCTGAGGGATATGTCAAGAGAAGAATCAGGACTACACCAGCTGGGACCGATCGTCGCAGCCAGAACTGTGGTCAACCCCCCATTAAGCACTCAGAACACAGAAGCAAGCCATCCATGAAGGAAGCAAGACACCCAAAAGGAAGCAAGCCATCCAGAAGGAAGCAAGCCATCCAGAAGGAAGCAAGACCCAAACAACGGTCCTTTTCAGGACCACCAAATCCTACGAAAGAGGCCCAAGTTCCTGTTAACACCTGTTCTGAATAAAGTGCGAAAATTTTTCTCTTTCAGATAAAAATCTTTTTTGGGGAACGCCTGCTTGCATCCCGGGGCGCTCGTCAGGACGGTGCCCGCCACCAAACTTGACGAGGTCAACTGATAATGCTAAATTATCAGGTTAAGATGTTTTGGCAACGAAGAAAGAACATTTAGCCGGCCGCCGGCCTGGCCGGCTAAAAATGGTTTCTTTGTGCCTAAAACATACTTAACCTACTCCCGCCCTGCCTCCCTTCTTGAGTCACCGTCTGACATATTGAGAGTAAAATGAATGCCGATAGCATGCGCGCTGTCGCTTTTATAAGGGAGTACTGCCACGCCCATGCGCAGTAGGGATATGCAAGCAGGCGGCTGCACACCGGAAGAAACCTCCAGGGGAACATCACATTCGAGGAATGTAATGCTAAATTATCAGGTTAAGTATGTTTAGGCACAAAGAAACTATTTTTAGCCGGCCGGGCCGGGGGCCGGCAAAATGTTCTATATATATATATATGCGTTCGACAGCTTTAAAGTAAGACTTTTGCTGTTTACCCGATGATTGTTGCAATAAAGCGACAGTGTTAGCGCATTGTTGCCAAACCATCGTCGAATAACTGAGCTGTTTTTCTGATAGCATAACAAGCCACTGTTGGCCGGAATGTTCTTTGCTCCACTCCGTTTTTAAAACTCAATAACTGCAATAAATACCTTTATTTGTGTATTTTAATACATTTTAACTCTTTTCTTCGGGTCTTTCTTCAGTTGCAATAAATGTATTATTTTGGAAACATTGATATGTATTAGAATATTCGTTCGTTATGAGCATATTCGAATAGGATATTTTCCATTTGAATATTCGCAAACAAATTCAATGTTGTTTTACGTTTTTTTGTTGCTTTTGTTTTGAGTTAGTTATTAGGTTGATCTGTGGGCTTCTCGAGTCCCAGTCAGTCCGCATTATGTTTTTTTCTGTTCCCCTTTCCTTCTCAACCAATTTGTGGTGGAATGATCCATGCATTTTGGATTGCTCGCTTGAAACTTGGGGGGAGGGGGGGGGGCTGATTACAAATGCGCGCAGCAGTTCTTTCTAAAAAATATTAAGAACTAAAGAATGGGAACTTCAACCAGGGCTATGGTTGCCAGTTGAGAGATGAAATCAACTTCAATATCATATGTAAAAGTAAAGACATCTTGGTGGATTACGTTCATTCTGTACAGTACTGCAGTAGGCAATTTAGCATTTTTTCTGGTGTGTATTCCAAGTTGCCTTGTCTAGTAGGTTAAATTAAAGTTGTGGTTATATTTCGTATGCAATGCATTGCCAACAGACTAAATAAAACTTATGTATTTAATGATAACGTATTTTTGGGGGGAGAAGGTTGCGAGGAGATTCGATCTAATCATAACAACAAAAATTTGAAGGAATATTCGAATATTCGAACATTTTTTGGCGAATATTTGAATACGCTTTTTCCCTATTCGTCCGATCCCTAACGTAAACATTACTAGCTGTAGTAGATTTACTTACATAAGTAAGAACCAAAGGTCTTCGTTTTCTTACTTACGTAAGTAAGAACCCCAAGCCTGCATTTTCTATGCCTAGAATTATTTTTTCTTATTTAAAAAATAATAGTTATTAATTTAAAGTGTGAAATAGTTTAATACTACTTTAGAAACTATTTGGATACGTAAACATGAACAGCGATTGTATTTTCACTATTAAGAAAGATCCAAAGACCTTCGTTTTCTGACTTACGTAAGTAAGAAACCCACGCCTTACTACTGGTTCTTACTAGTGGTAAGACAACGATTTCATTGTTGCAGCATTGTTGCAGCAATGTGTCTTCATGATATAAATCCACTGCTGCAACAATGGTCCAACAATGAAAGAGTTGTACATATATATATATACATACCGACCGTACGTTTGTAATGATTAAGACTAGCGGAGTCGCTCGCTCATTCCGCCGCGTCTCGCTGCGCTCTAGGAGATTTCTTGTTGCAACTGATATGGTGTTGACAGATACACCGAGAAAAAAATTATCAAACAAATCCGAATAATGTGCGCGTTTTTTTAGTGTATCAGTTCATAATACTAATGATAAACAAAACTAAAAATGGTCAAATAAGTTCAACGTAGCATTAGTGTTTCAAGTGTTTTCTTTTATACAACGTGCGTTCTTTTATCCAACGTAGAAAATCGGTCATTTCCACTACTGAATAAATATTTATCCTACAACTTACTAAGAGTGTTCAAGAAAAAGTGCTGTTTCTGATGATAAACGCTGATTTTCTTTCGCTTCGCTCACTCAATCAGCACAACCTCAGAAATGTAAACACCACCACAGCCGACTACCATAAACCCGACAGCAACAGAAAATGCCACGGTTTGAACGTAAGTTAGGCCTACACAAGACACTAACTCGTTCCCAAAGCTGGTCATGTTTTACCACAAATAAGGAGGGGACTGGCCGATGGCCTTACATAAACACTAATGCTTGAATATTGTTGTTTGAAATGATACAAACACTCCCAGCAAAAATTATATAAAAAATGTTCAAGGAAGTGATCTGAATAATTTTTCTCAGTGCATCAGTTCATAATACAAATGATAAACAAAATTAAAAATGGTCAAATAAGTTCAATGTAGCAGTAGCGTTTCACGTGTTTTCTTTTATCCAACGTAGAAAGTTGGTCATTTCCACTACTGAATAAATATTTATCCTACAACTTACTGAGAGTGTTTAAGAAAAAGTGATGTTTCTGATGACAAACGCTGAAGACAAACATTAAAGAACGAATCGAATAAAACCTTGGACGAATTATTGGGTTAGTGGACATCCTGCTTGCACGCGTCGTCATGCTACAGGGGTAACCTCACATGTGATGCATAACAGCAGCGCCGCACGCGGCGACCATATGAACCATTCGGACAAACAAGCAGCATCACTGGCACGCGGTGCGTATTACACGAGCTAATTCTTGGAAATCCGACATACTATCGTTCCCCCTCGACCCTGTTGCGCATGCTGTTGGCAAACCAAGTAACGTGTGATGATATTTTCTGTTTAGCACGAAGTTCAGTTGCATTATTCAGTATCACAGAATATTAAATATCGCTTGTATAGCGAGCGATCCATCGTAATGAAAATGTTTGTGGCTTATAGAACATGGTAAAGAACTGCAGTGCCCTATATTGTGAACGAATTCACGGAATTGACGGTAATTTTTTTTCTTTGAATCTGCGACAGACGGTCTTCAAATGGCACTGTCTATTCCAACTAGAGGTCGGGCGAAAAGGGAAAAATCATGTTCGCATATTTGCAAAAAATTATTCCAATACTCGATCAAAAACAATTTTTCTCCATGTTTTGGCCCTCCCCCCCCCAAAAAAAATCCGTTTTTAATTAAATACCAAAGTAAATTTTAATTTAGTAGACTAGGAAGGAAAGGCATACTTAATAATTATAACCACATACAAAAAAAGATGTTTTGATTTCAACCTTTTTACCCCTTCTCATTCTTCTCCCTCCCTTCACTTACAATTGTGCTATCCAAAATTCATACACCATTCTAGGCCCGGACTGGTCGTAGTGTCAGGGGGTACACGGAAAAAAAATCTGATGGAAAAAAAGCTGCGGAAAAAAGCCTCGAAAAAAAGCTGATGGAAAAAATGCCGACGGAAAAAAAGCCCCGGAAATATGGGGCTGAGGAAAAATTCGCAGGACAAATCTGGTGTAAAATCACCAAAAAATACTGTCTAAACTTAGTTATGTGTGCATTCATCATTCATTAACTGATTGCTGCTCGACCAAGGTTACCTTAATTGCCTTTGGAATCATTTAAACGAAAAAGTCACAAGTTTCGTCCCAAATTATTTTACTGGAAAAGCGGTGGGGAGATAAAGTTGTCCTCACTAAGACAAAGGTCGGGAATCATAAATTTCCTACCAATTCCTTAACTGGGGAAGGAGGGTGTGGAGTATTAGATGCAGTTTTGCGTGGAGTATTAGATGCAGTATTAGATGCAGTTCAAACTTGAGCTAGATTATTTTACGCTGATGTTTTATTTTATATACTGTTATTCCAGGGGTAGTTAATTTAGTACTCTCCCCCTGTGATAAGAACCTCCGGGCCTCCCCCCCCTTTCGTTATTCAATGCAGTAGCCTAAACGAGAATCACTCCTAGACATGTATACTGTGCCGTTTGAGATTTACATCTGATGTCATAAGTTTCAGGAGTTTGATTTTCTTGACTTCACTTAAGCTTTTGAAGGTTTTGTGAATTTAAGCCTTGGAGTGGTGAGAACCTGAGGAACAGGAAAAGAACAGATAAAAAATAATCCCCACATATGGGGGCCCATCCGGGAGGTTGATAGAGAGGTAATTAACGTGCAGAATTCGCGGCATGCTTTGTGTTGTCCACCCATTGTTCCTTCCCACCCCCTCCCTCCCCCAACGCAAAGCTCTGGGTTGAATAATTTGCAACTGAATAAAGAAACCAGGGAAACTAGATAACTCTACTGTAAAGGGCCCACCAGTGGAGGAAGTTTTTCAGAGGTCCAAAGTTGTAACTATTTGTCTTCATATTGAAATTGGTCCTAAACCTGTTACCATTGATGAGAGGTTGTATGAAGGAATATGGGATTATGGATCATGCTTGTCTTTGATGTCAAAAAAAGTTTACAATTCTTTAACTTGTGAGAAGGTTATGAATGACATTAATTTGTCTTTATTTGTGGCAAATGGTGAGAATATGCCATGCTTAGGTTGGTGTATGGTGAGTTTTCAGCTTCCAGGTAAAGCTTTGTCTCATGCTTTCACTGTCTGTGAGAATTTGCCTGTCAATTTAATCTTGGGCACTGATTTGATGCGGAAGGCTAATATTGAGGTGAGCTTTAAGGTGAGTCAATGGTGGTATGGTGACCTTCCGATTTTGAGGTATAAGTTTTTAGCTCAGTTGGGGAATGATTCTTTCTGTAATTTTGTTGGTGAAACACCTCGTTGG
>JAHWFP010000086.1:221590-238633 GCA_023313725.1 Lithobius niger | reverse complement strand
CCAATACAAGTGGTGATATCAGATAAAAATGGCTGTCACCAAGTTTTTACACGGTATACCAAGCATAGCCTATTTAGTGATTGAAAAGCATCCCCCTCAGAAACTACTGATATCACTACTTTCTCAATATTACTTCAATAAATAAATAAAATTAAAAGAGAGGGCGTCCTGCACCCTGTTTCAAAAGGCAGAGGCAATATTAGCATCAGGATACTGCTTGCATACAGCTGTAGACAACACTGCTCCTTCCTTAACGACAGAGCTTATTACTTCAAGGCAACAAGAATACTATTCATATATGACTGATGCGCCGTGAATTGTTTATGGTGGTATTTTATATGTAACTTATTGGGGGTGTTTCTAAACTAGAGGGAAGTGAGAAAAACTGTCTAACGCGAGACGACCGATCCAAACTCCTCCCCTTGATGTAAGCGTGACGTCATGGAGCTGAGATGTTGCTGAGCCAAGTGAGGCAGGTTTTTCTCAATCATTTCCTGATCTTGATCCTGATCCAACATGGCTGCCAACACGGGGAGTTGATGAAATAGTTGAGTTAGGGCAGTGAAATGTTGAAAATGTCTGTATTTAGAAACAAAATCCAACGAAATAGAGATTAATAAGCCTCTATATGTTGTCGCTAATATTTCTCTGACTGAAAACTAGACGTGGCAGCGATTATTCCTAATTTGTCTACTCTGGAGAACGACGAGGGAGACAGCGCTGTTTCTAAACTGAGACAAAACTGATTGCTAAGTGAGACGTCGCCGTTTCTTAACTGATAGGTTTTGGTGACGTTGTTTAGAAATATACGTTGTTTAGAAATATACCCATTGCGTTCCAGAGCTGGCTCGAGGCACACGCGAGCAACGTGGGGGCGCGTAGGGCACCCGTTTAAAGGTGACCCGCGTGGGAGCGGAAGCACTCGTCTTACTATAGCGAGAAGGCAGATTTCCGATTGACGATACATTAAATAAATGAAAACTTGACCACTGCTACCTTGGTGGTTGTTTATTGGCGGGGCTGCTATCGCTACTTTCGGAGTGGAACACTTTTCGCTCAGCACGTAAGTAAGGCTTGGTAGACCTAAAAATTGTCGCAATCATTTTTATTCTGATATCACTAGTGGGTTTTGTTCAGGGCCGGATTTATAAGTAGGCCCGAGAGGCCCGGGCGGCATAACGGCTTAAACATAATTGTACGTGAGAAAAGCTGGCTAGTTTTGCGCGCGCTTCTCCTTTCGTGAAAATTGATTAACTAAATGTTGGCGCCATCCATTGTTAGAATTAAGCTAACCGCAGATCAGACTAAAAACTTTACGAAATATCGCATCCTGTCAAGGATGACGCTATAAATAAGTTGTTTCTATCATGTACAACACATATTAATAATGCTTTCCGCAATAGTAACGGTACAGTACCATGTAGACCGATTTTGCGGTTGACACGGCTCATTTTTCTTCAAATATCTGCGAGTTATTCAATGTCGTGTCAGTACTGATTGAGCGCAAAATCGGTGCAATACGGTACGTGACTAGGCCGCGCCCACCACCCAAAAGAGCATTTAACTCAGTCCGAAAAGAACATATCACCGAACAGATGTAGCAACAACATTTTCGTACCATTTTTTACTACGTTGATCGTAGTAGCGAATAAAATGAGCAGCCATGACTGAGTGAAACTAAGCGGCGCTCAGTACAAGAAAAAAAAAAAACAGGGGAAAACAAGGGAAGAAAGTGTCAAGGTCCTAGTAAGCAAATCCCTAAAATTTTGTAATTTAAGTTGAAAGGGCAACGGGACGTTACTTTTAATTACTTTGCTCAGTAACATAGCATACTTTATTTTTGCCCTACCAGATTTTTATGGATCGCAAACGAACATACAAATAAAGATGCTGGTTGGAGGGGGGGGGGGCGGGAGGACCTAAATTAAACCTTTCGTAAGAGTCTTGGGGAGGGGAAGGTTTGGTGGCATTGAAGAGTGGCACTATGGTTGGGCCTACAGGCGGTAAGAACTTAAATCCGGCCCTGGTTTTGTTTGTGATATTACTTATTTGGTAGATTTTGTAATTGTTTTGGCATATATAAGTTAGCCATGTATGTACTTATATGAATTTCTTATGAACGCAGTAAAGCCTTTTTTGTAATTTTAGGTACTGAACTGTGCCCAGTTGCATGTTATTTCGTTTTCTGTAACCCTGCACTTACTAACTAAAGGTACTTTTCAATGTGTGCACTATGCCCCGTACTGGTTTTACAAAATCTAAAGTTCGCCACGCATTTTTACATTTTTATGCGTCTTTTGAACGCAACAGGGCCGGCTCAAGACAATTTAGGGCCCTACGATGATTCAGTAACTGGGGCCCCCAAAGACCTTTTAATATAGCAAAATTGTATATGCTATGCTCCCCCCCCCCCCTAAGGGTAATAAGTGTAGCGTTAAAAGCAATTTTTTCCCACTAGTTTAGAAGCTATAAAATATGACTCTCACGTTACATCAGCTAAAAAAAAAACTTAAACGGGAACCCCTGTCCAAAAATTTTATTTATTTAACTATTTAAGACAAATTGTAGGCTTCAATGATTCTTAACTTTTCCTTAGTCTTGGATTCGAATCATTAAACAATCATTTTTCATACGGTCTAAGCAAATATTCATTTCACGTTTCTCATTTCCTACCAGACTGCCACCTGCCGACAAAAGTGCAAAAGTGCGATTAACTTGGCGAATGTTTTGTTGTGTTGATATCACTCCTTTGAAGGGCCGAACCATTCAGAACTTGGCGGCTCCTTTTACCAGTTTTGGTTTTTTTATATGATTTTCTTTTCTTAGATGACATCTGGTTTTATAATAATACAATAATAATAATATAGGTTTGTTGCAGACGCAACCGGAATGGCAAGGACCTGGTGGTCACTAACTGCTATCCGAAGTTAAAATTGATAAAATAATATAAATTACAAAAGTTAAACAGTTTAAAAGCTTAAAACGAAAACGATGGCTCGGCTGCAGAGGAAGGGTTGATGGTAATGGGTCGGGGTCACGAATGCCTTACCACCAAGGTTAGACCTACCAGGGACACAAAGGTCTCCGATGGCATCGCCAAACGTGAGGGACAAGTGAGAGGGAAAAGCCGGGTATCATTGTTAATGTTTCTTAAAAAATAATAAAATAATAAAATCACACATCATAGTTTAAAGCTTGGCCAAAACCAATTGTCAATCTTAAAAAAAAATAATAAAAGTAATATTTTTTAATATTAAAGTATTAGGTGGATAGTGTAAAGTTGTATGGAAATAATTGCCATCTAATGCCCTAGCATTGCCCAACATTGCCCCATCCTCTTTCGCTTAGAATTTCCTCTAAACAAAGCACTTACTCCAACCGTTTAGGTTTGTTCTAAAGTAACTATTTTTTTTCCAGATTTTTCAGTTTAAGATCTTCAAGTGAAAACAACTTTTTGGAACCTCAAGGAACAAGTAGTACCATTCCATAAAAATGGATGCTTCCAAAGTGGAAAATTGGTCGAAGCTTCAACTCCTTTTGCAAAATGCCTGCGTATCGCTTCGTAACTTATTCATTAATGCCTTCAAGAAAAGGTTTGAATGTGATTGGAGTCAAGGCACCACCCATCTTGTAATGGACCATCCAGAAATTAGAAGACTGTCTGTGACACAAAGGGAAAAGATTACAGAGGGTGATATCGGACAGTGGGACATTACATTACTACGAAATATTTTAATGGCTGATAATTTGCTGCACTTATCTAGGGTTCAAACTGAGGGAATAAAACAAATTGTTGAAGTACGAAATCAGATGAATCACCTTCCTGACAGGTCTGTACCAGATCAACACTTCAATGAATGGTGGGGCAAGATACATCAGTGTCTGATTGAATTTGATTCAATGACTGAAGTGGATTTGGAACAAATGAGGGTAGCTCGTCGCTTATGTGGGGTTGCTTTTGAAAGTACAGAAGAAGTTGTAATCGAGGCTGCTACTGAAGAAGTTGCCCAGCTAAAAATTGACGGAAACAATGAATTTATAAATGGTCGCTATGCTCAGGCTGTTCATATCTACTCAAAAGCACTTAAGTCGCAAGGAATTATCTCTAAAGATCGCGCTATATTGCACTCCAGTCGCTGCTTTGCACGTATTAAACTCTTTCAGACAGGTCATGACGATACGTGTTTGAAGGATGCAAAACAGGATGCTGAAAGGTGTATCGAGCTTGCTTCGTCTTGGTGGAGAGGCTACTTCCGCCTTGGCCAAGTTTATGACGCCATGAAAAAGTTTGATAACGCTGAACAGTATTATAGGCAATCTTTGACAAAAGATCCACAAAACGAGGAATTTATAAATGATGTCATCAGTAGTGTACGAAATGAGAGAGGTCAACATGAAAGGATGGACTACTTGGACCCACGACGGATACACATGTCAACTGCAGAAATAGTTCGTTATAACAAAAATAAAACTAGATCAGCAAAAAGTCCTAACTTTCAAAAGATGTCGGAAGCAATGTGGTTAAATTCTGGAAATCCGGAATTAGTTAGTCACGAATATTGTCGACTAGGGCATCGATGCCGGGCTGGATTAGACGGAATGCCCAAATCTAATCAGTTAGCTGTTGAATATTATCAGAGGGCTGCAGATATGGACAATGCTGAAGGAATGTACAATTTGGGCCAAATGTTAATTGATGGAGAAGGCATAGAACAGAATATTAAACTGGGAATTGAATTACTGAGAAAGGCAGCAGCACAACCTATAACAGATTGTTTTGGTCAGCCTCGTCGGGGAGTCTCCGATTCGGAACATAAGCTAGGAATGTGTTTTGAACAAGGTGTTGGTGTTGCAAAAGACATGTGTTTAGCTGTGCACTGGTATGAAAAGGCAAGTTTTAATAGCTGTTCAGCTGCAGCAAACAATTTAGGATTGATTTACGAAAGCGGTGTTATAGATGGCCGACGCAATTTAGTGAAAGCTGAGCAATTTTTCCAGTTGAGTGCACGTACTGGTGTAAATCCAGACAGCAATTCAATGATAAATTTGGCTAGAATTTACGAAGAGAAAGGCGACTTGGTTCGAGCATTGAAATACTGCCAACGTGCAAAGAAAAATGGCAATATTCATCCAAATTTAAATTTAGTTACTGATAGGGTGGAGGCAAAGTTGAATTCATTTCACAGAAGTTGCATTCCAGAGTGGGAACTGGAGAACAAAAGAGTTGTTAATGATTTAACGATAAAGGAGCGTATTGAATGCTTTCTTTGCGACAAAGTCCCACATTTTGAAACTGTGTTGTGCCAAGCCAATATTTTAATGAGCGACCTACAACTTCCTTTACCCAACACGATCAACAACAAAAGTCGATTCTGTTTAACTGAACTTGAATCTTCTGTGAAAAAGTCCAGTTACGGCAAAATGTTATGGACTGCGAAACAGCATGCGGAAAAAGCACTGGATCTACTTTATCAGATTGATTTTGAAAAGCCATCCCCGACCATCTGTGAACAATTTGTTAAACAAGTAACAGCTGCAGCACGACTTGAGACACTAGTTTCTACTTATCCACAGTTTCGTTCAGTCGAAATCATAGCGCTGCTTCATTCTTTGTTGAAGGAGAAAGTAGCCTATGATGAAGATGTTAGATTATGTCATGTTGTCATTGAAGGCCTGGTTTCGCTAGAACCTACAATTGCGTTTCTCGACCAATGTATCAAAGATTACCCAAAGAATGTTTATTTCCTCCAGTGGCGTGCTGCACTGCATGCTTTTCTAGGACATTATGAGGAAGGTCTACGTGACACGCATGCAGCACTGAAACTCGATCCAATCAACGTTAATAGCCTTTTCGATAGAGCTGCAATGATGCGGCTAGCTGGTTCAAATGTTAACCGTAAAGATGCGATCAAGGCTTACGAACAGTTTTTGACGCTGGCTCCTGAAGACCACTGTAAAGTTCCAGCATCTTACTACTCAATTGCGCTGTTAAACATACCTGAAGCTGAACATTATGAAAGATGGATAGAATCAAAGAATGATGAAAGCTGGAAGAAAGTTGAGGATCATTTGAAAGAAGTTAGATGGTTTTACGACATGGGTTTGGCTGCAGAAGAGAAGCAACTACCGTTCTTTCTTCCGTATGAATCTAATCACAAAACAGTTGTTGAGAGTTTCTTGATGCTCAGTAGAGATGGGCTAGGTTCTTCATTTTCGACATTGCTTACCAGCTCCAACACGCCCAAGAACTTACCGTCTTCTGCATCTCCAAATCTGGAAGAGATCCTATCCGATCCGAACAGAATCCTGCGTCTTAAACAACATAGGGAGGGATTAAAAAGGTTCACACAAATTCGTTCTTCATGTCAAGATTCATCAGCATGGACTGTTACACCCCCACTACAACAGGAAATCTCACCATTGTTAGCAGATTTAAAGGCAATAACAATCAGAGACATGGATCCGACAACAGACTATGTCCACAAAGGATACGCATTATCTGTGACTGTCATCGATGACATATGCTTCACTGGTTCATCCATTTGTGCCGTCGTACAAGATGTTGATGGGTTTGTAGAACGCTGTTGCATCTACAACTGGGTGTACATGCAGGATGTGGTTAAAACTCGAGAAACATTTGGTCCGGGTTGCAAAATGACCATTATAAATCCCTACATGCGCATGGCTGACGATGGCAAACCAACAATTCGAGTCGATGACCCAACAACGATCATTTCTGATGGGGTTATCCCTAATATGTGCAGGTATTGCTGCAAGCCAAATGCTTCCCTTATGTGTTGGTTGTGTGGTAATGCCCGTTATTGTGATTATAGGTGTCAAATTTCGGACTGGGAACAATTCGCTCATTATTTAATATGTCAGCCTGACTTAATGGGAGTCTTCCTAGATTGTGGTCTTTTTCTTTTCCTACTGATTTCCTATTGTTTGTCTCTTGTTGGTTACTAGCAAATTTTATTTTTATTGCCTTACATTTACTGCAGCACAATTGCCATTTATCCCATTGATACTCCAATAGAAACATCGGTGTGATTTTTTAAACTGTTGATGACTTTTAAATACTTGGTTAGACATGAATTGCACACAGCTGTTGTTTAAGTTTAGGAAAAATAAAAAAAAAATAGTTAAATGTATTATACTGGCGAACAATAGTCATTTGGATTATACCATGCTGGGACTAATTCTTTTAAGTCCTAATGAGTTTATTGTTAACCTAAAATTGGTAAAAGTTAAAAGAATATAAAGATAGTAGTCTGTAAAAAGTGAAAACAAGGTGGTTACAATCCGAATTAGGAGTATGGTTTTTAAATGAACAGATAATGATAAGTCTTGAAATTAGAACGGATCGTCGCTGGTATAAATTAGGAGTGGAGGTTATGGAAAATATTAAATTGTGTTCGGTGATATGTTACGTGAATCCTTTCTGCTGTTAGCGTTTGTATGTAAATTTTAAGTACATGCCATGTTTACTCAAGTTTGTACAGTTCAAGATTATTCAAGGTTTTGTATGTGAAAATAACTTGGTTACATGCCGTAAGTTTGTGAATTGGCAAAATTTTCTGTGCAATAAAGTTGTATGATGAATGTGTCCAGCAAATGCCAATGTTCTGATTGCTGCCTTTTGAAGTAAATGAAGTGTGTGAGGTATATAAAGAAACACACATCATAGCATCAAGGATTGCGGTGAAGTGTTTCTGAATGCGACTCAGTAGTAATGAAGGACGAAACAACATTCCAATTGAAACAGTACCCTATTCTAGTAGGAGTAGAGGGAGGGGGTCTGCCCGAATTTTAAAATTAACAATGGTACACTTGTGGTTTAATGAAGAGAACACGCTTCATACAAACAGTCACGTGTATCTCGTTCGTAAATTGAGCCAATCAGACCATTTATAAATTAAGCGTTTAGGAAACAACTGCCACTTACAGGCCACTTCCACCTCATACTTCCATGGTTTTTTTTATTCATTCTAACTAATTTTGGACTCTGGATCTAATGGTGAAAACCGTTTGTCTTTTATCTGGTATCATTCCTTGGACGTTTATATTTTATACTGAAAGCGAGAGTAAAGTCGCTATTAAATTTTGTTGTACTTTGTCGTCATAGAGTTTCTTTAACTTTTATACTTATTGACAGTGCCGGCTCAAGGGACACGCGCGTAGGGCCCCCTGTTTAAAGGGCCCCCCCGCACGGGAGCACTAATCTCACTATAGCGAGAAGGCAGATTCACATTGATTAAAAATCCTTTACACTATGTCAAAGTAAAGAGAAAACGTGGTGAGAATCTGTGGTAGTGCTTTGAAACTTTGGGAATGATGTGGATCGATTGGTCGAGGCGTTGCGCAACCCATGCAAAACCAAAACTAGTTGTTGCGTCAGGCATTTTTGCCAGTAGGTGGCAGTTAGATAGGAAATGACATACGTGAAACGGTGAAATGGATATTCGTTTCTCGTCCCCCCCCCCCTTTTCTCCTCTACCTTCTTTTTTTTTATTATTTCACTTTTCTTTACCCCTCTGGGAAATATGTTTTTTGTTTCTTTACATGGATTTGTTTGCTGTTGTAGTTAGCAACGAATTTGTTTGGTGTTTTTTTTTTCTGTTTTCGCGGCTTTAATTTGTCATTTTTGTAGCTTTATTTACTGTATTTGTGATTCACATTCTTTTTGGTAATAAAAAAAGTGAAGCTTGGACCGTACGAAAAACGTTTGTTTAATAAGTTTAATCGAACACGAATGAAAAAAATCGGCAAAAAAAATGCTTTTAATGATACAATTTTTACCCTGAGGGCCCCAGTTACAGAATCCGCGTAGGGCCCCGTATTGTCTTCAGCCGACCCTGCTTATTGAAAGGGAAATGTGGTTTCGCTTTCGCTTTGGAAACCATTAGCAGTAGCCAGCACTGCAACTAGCTTTTTCCAAGGAGGGGTGCAAGGAAAATATGTTGGACCCCTCCTCAACAAATTTATGGATAAAATAACTCCCAACCCTGACCATATATAGTGCATTTTCGCTCCTTTGGGCCCCCGACCCGTGAATTTTGAGCCCCCTGCTTCCTGGGACCAAGTGCCTTACACCCTTCGCACCACCCCTAAATGCAGCAATGGCAGTAGTGCTCTAAATATAGAATTCTACGTCATGAGCTTTTTTTTTTATTAGAAAAACAATTTGAATCACACAAACAGTAAATCAAGTTCCAAAAATGACAAATTACAGCTACAAAAACGGAAGAAAAAACCAGCAAACAACACGTAATTAACTCAAGTAATTAACATGCTACTTATGCAATTAACTCCCTACTGTATGTACACCCGCCAGGGAGCCCCTTGCTGTTAATAAATACAGGTTTATTCTACAAACGGCCAGAAGTATTGTAGGAACTTGTGTGTGTATGCCGAACTACAACATAAAAGGTATTTACAAGCTCATCGTACAAGTAAAATACAATAATAATATCATGTTTCAACAGCCATACAGTTTCATATCAAGGCAGCAACGAAAAAATCGTTAGGCACTTAGCCTACACTCTGGCAACTGATATGTCACGAAAAATAAACAAATGAAAAAAAATAGGAATGCTAACAATATCGGAAACAGTATCAACAATATCAGAGACATATCAAATTCAAAATACCTCAAAATATTAGCAACAATACCAGAGTAGAAATACCTAAAAAAAACTATCAAAAACAATATCATATTAAAAAAGCCGTTTAGATGTTAGGAAAAATAAATAATCTTTTGAGTTTTTGGTCTAAAAGGTAAGCGATTAGACTCTTTCTAATTGGTTATTAGTTTATTAAGTTGAAGCTGCCGCAATGGGATTTCATTGACAGTGTTGGGGATTTTGTAACTGTTGGCTCTTTTAACGCAATGGTTACTCACGAAGAGTAAGTTGATTTTAGCAGGTAAGCATTTTTGGTATTAAAGCTGATTTTATAATCATCATTAAAGTAATTTTTTAGAACAATTACAAAATCTCTCAGCTGTCTTATTTTAAGAATTTTAGTTTTCCTATAAACCTCCTTAGTTTTTAAATTTCCGTATTCATTGAACAAAATTTTTATAATTCTGTTTTGCAATTTTTGTAGTCTGTAGGTGGCCGTCGGCGGCGAAGCCATATATTTCAATATATCGCATCTAATTTTGTCTCTCTATCCACGCACAGTAAATCATTTTTGTTTGTGTGTGCTTAAGAGATACCTTATACGATAAAGACTTGGCATAAGTTTCCAAAATTGTTTTATGAGTTTCTCCATCTGCTTTTTGTAAGTCCACTGTGAGTCAATTTGGAAGGACAGATAAGTAGCTTCACATACCCTTTTGATCACTCTACATGTATTTATGCAGTTATTGTTTGTACAGAATTTTAGTACGAAGAAAGTATGTAAGGGCATCAACCCTACGGGGGGCCCTGGCTAACTTATTAAAATCTACTAGCTTAGTTGTTACTCTGTCCCTCTTAACATTGAGGGTGGGCTTATGTCACATATGTCACATAACCTGGTCAAGACACCCAACATGCTTCCAGACTTCCTATCAAGGCTTCAAGTTAGATAATCCTAACCAAGCGATATTCCGAATTAAGTTAGATATTCCTAATTCAGTTGCTACACTCTTCAACAGCAAGCAGGCGCTGGTCACGTGGCTCCAGGGTCACTTCCGGTTTTGGCCTACGGTTGGCACTCTGGTGGCACTCTGGTGGAGAAACTAAAGCAACCGTTTGGACTGGTAGTGGTGTATGTACGCCAAATTTTAGGATAGAATATTGGTTTATTGAACCAGGCAAACAGTACAAAACTCCGTATGTGCCCTCACCCCCACATGAGCTAATGCTCGCGTGTGGTGTGATGGCTACCATAATAAAAATTAATTAAAAAACACTAGCAAAATTTGGGTGCATCGTACACAAAAAAAAGTTACAATAATAGCAGTATAATATTATTACCACCAGCGCCAACCGTAGGCCAAAACCGGAAGTGACTCTAGAGCCACGTGACCAGCGCCTGCTTGCTGTTGAAGCAAATGTAAAGTTACAATTTTTATTAGCTAATTTTACTACTATTTTTATTACTATTTGTATTACTATTTTAATACTATTTTAAATTACTATTACTATCTATATAATAATCTCGGAGTCTGGCTAAAAGGTAGACTAAAAGTAAAACCACTTCTCCCCTCCTCACTCCCGCATTGAAAATGCACTCTACCACTCTACCTGCATGGAAACAGGAGGCAGGCATGAGTGGTCGATCAACTCAATAAGGTTCAATCTGACCAGTCGTCGTACCGAACAATCACTTCTCCCCTCCTCGTGCCCGCATTGCAAAATGCGCTCTCCCTTTCTACCTGCAGCCAAACAGGAGCCAGGCATGAGTGGTCGTTCACTCTGACAAGTCGTCGGGAAGAGTGCCGGAAAAATATCCCGGGAAATGTGACCGGTCCCGTGCATAGCACGGGCTTCCTCTAGTTTTTAACAATAGCGACTGCAAAGTTAGTATTTTTCGCAAATGCAATTATTACAATTATTATTAATAAATGTAAAGTTAAGAGTGCATCGTAGAACTAATAACAACGACAGTCAAAATAAATAAACAAGCGACAGAGAAACAAAGAAAATCAAAATAACAAAAAGTGCCGAAAATATTTTTCAGCTTATAACGTTAAATAAATATTCAAGGGCCACAGTACTGATATCCAGTAGCCACCGTAACAGGTATTTCTGGAAATAGTGAATTCCAGTAATATCTTTTGTGTAGTTGGTTATGTTATTGTAAATTTTCTTCCAATGTAGTAGCTACATTTATGCAGTTTTTCTTTTGTAACTTTAGGCTGGATGACACAATTATTAGATTCACTGCTCATGTGGTAGTTGGTTACAAAACGAGTTGTAACATCTTATTAAAGGGATATGCCTCCCAGCGCCATTTTTCTCGATCCTCCACATCAAGTACGGCCCCAATAGGCTATTTACTTACTGTTAGTCTTTCCCTTGCTAAAAATCCTTTTTTAAATGTGGTGTCTAGGAGATTTTCTGTTGAATATTACTAACTTTATTTACATTCGTCCCGAACTTATATGATGCATCGCGCGCCTGCAATGACCTTGAAGTTTTGTCTGTGTGTGCGCAGTACTAATCGTTTGCTAGTAATTACTATGAGACCAAAAATCTAAAAGGCTAATGCAGTAAAATTTAATATTAATTATTCCAATAGATCGCCGAAGCAAAATTATAAATCACTAGTCTAGAAAATTATAAAACGTGATTTTAAAATATAAGAATCATTCCAGTTTTTGAAGACACAATCAATGGGTTCACGCTGGCTGGACAATTAGGCGCAATGCCAACTGAGACAGTAGCTACGTTTTTCGCTGCGAGGAACGATGCTACCGTCTCAGTTGACCTTAGCTGTGGTAAATACGCGGATGTGATCGTCGCATGGGTGTTATAAGGCAGGCTGAAGGTTATAAGAGAGGCCGGATGTCGCTTTAATTCTGTGGAAGTTAATTAAGTAGTAGCAAGTGAGCTATCCCGTAACGAACTGTTTGTTATTCATGCAAGTTTTTACAGTGCAGTGAAACCGTTTGAATGTGTGTTTTTGCTTGTTAACGGACTCGGCTAGAGAAGTAATTTAAGTTTTAGAATTTTCCAAACTCAATGATTTTGCAATTTTACAATTCGTATTATATCCGGGAGTTGATATCGTAAAAGATGTCGAAATAATCTGCATAAATCTGTGGTACTGTACCGCCACCTAGTGGCACAGACACGCAAAACCAATTGAATCGAATCTTTTTCGCTTTGATTAAAGTTTTTTTGCACCGACCGCTATCACTATCGCTACACGGAGACATTGGCACCGGACAATTAGCCACCCCAATTTAGGCACTGGACAAATAGGCACCA
Organism: Lithobius niger; assembly: GCA_023313725.1. NCBI lineage: Eukaryota > Metazoa > Arthropoda > Chilopoda > Lithobiomorpha > Lithobiidae > Lithobius > Lithobius niger. Next base: position 225,710 of record JAHWFP010000086.1, on the reverse strand, counting down.
AATAAAAAAAAAATTAGTTGAGATGGACTGCCTTCATATTGGGGGGGGGGGGGGGCGTTCGTAGGTTATACAGCGTTCCAAATTGCTAAGGATTTGTTGGCATCTTGATTTACTAGCATCTCTGATGTTATGTGTCAGCCGCAGCGAGCCCGGCAGCGTAATTTGGAACATTAATCACCACAAACAATTTCGAAAGAAAATGAAAAAATTCCCCCTTCCCTCTACGGTGCTACACTAATGAATGTCCCAGAGTTAAAACAAACAATACAGAATTTGAGGGCAATCCAACCCAGTGAAAAATCAAAAAAAAAATCGGTGCCTATTTGTCCGGTGTCTAAGTGTCCGGGTGTCTATGTGTTCGGGTGCCTATTTGTCCGAGTGCCTATGTGTCCGGTGCCTATGTGTCCTACACCCATCACTATCATGTAGCAAGAAATAGGACTAAACGGTGGCTTGACTCTCCCGAGCTTAGTTCTATTTCTTGCTCACGGATGGCGATACGGTCGGTATCAAAACTGTCCTGATCCTTAACGGTCTTAAATCGAAAGCGAAACAAAGTTCGATTCATGTGGTTTTACGTATCTGTGTCGCTAGATGGCGGTAGAGCACAACGGATTGAAGAGGATACAAACGAATACTGTTTATTTACGAAACGGGGTTTATTTAAACCAACAAACACGCCCGTCGCGCTTCAGTCACACCTCTACGCGTTTTTTTTTTTTTTTTTTTGCCCAAACATTTGGAAGTAAAGGCAGAAGTATCATTGATAAGACAGTTAACCTTCAAATCTATGGTAGTATGTTGGCACTCTCCAAGATGACGTCACGTGCAATGAAGTCTATATTTTTGTGATTATTCCTATTGCTTATCCTAAAATTTGCATTAGCGAATATTTACTAATCGATATTTAGGTACCTATGAAGGCCAAGCATATGAAGTAATTTTTCTCTCAGGTATGGAGTGATCAGAATATAAAACGTGAAACCCCTGGCGCCCTCTAGGTTGGACTTGCTAAACTAGTAATTCTCGCCCTAATATGTTTCTACAGGCCAAGTATCTGAAGTAATTTTCCTCTCGGGCGCGGAGTGATCAGAATAATTCCAAGTGAAACCCGTGAAGCCCTCTACGGGCGATTGGTCGAACTGATTCTCTTCCTAGCATGTTTACGCAGTCTCACACTACTCTAAACCTATACAACAGCGGATGCTACGATGGGTGTTTGTTTATTTATCGTCTCACTGCAATTTTTCATTTCTCTCTAATGTTTATTCTTATTTTTCCCTGGAATTGGAGTTCAAATTATAGTTCGTTGCGTTCGAGTGAACTCTAATCCGTGTTTATTCGTGTACCTTCACGGCTGTGAGTATGGGGATACGAGCTCTAATGTTTTTTTTTCTAAACGACCAAGCCGTTATTTGTTCAGTTATTCTTATTTTTCTTTCTTTATTTATTTTAATTTGCAAATGGCAGGTATATTAGATCACCGTATACTGTAGTAACAAGTTACTGGAACTTTTTTGTTGTCTCCACTGTCGACTGGTTTCGCTATCGACAGCAGAAAAACTTACTGTTTTTCTCTTCCTTTCAATTAAGGAAATCCCATATCTGATTATAGTACGGAAGTGTATTGGGTTCGAATCCCAGATTTTTTTTTTGGGGGGGGGGGGGATTTTGTGCAGCATGGCGTGATACTTTGTAAACCCCCCCCCTCGTGTCCGGGGGGGAAGGGGGGGGGGGACGAAGGTTTAATATCATAATTTTTTGTATGCTTAGGCCGCTAAAAGTAAGTTAATTAAGTGGTTCTCAGGAGAGCGAGCACGCATGGGGTTTTTCTTAGCCCATGAAACAATTTTTATGACCTTGTCTAAAAAAAAGTATCCGATCACGCATCAGCGCCTTCACCAAAGACTTCTTGGAGCCAGTGACCGCATCAGCTCGTTCCTCAATTCACGTGATCGTTTCGAAACGAATCTAAAGGTCGTTGAGAGGAGTGTCACAACTAAAAAATTGCATATAAAGAGTGTCTTTTATCGAACGTATGACTATTGCACGCTGATCCTGGCATTAAAACATAGACCGACAATGTGATGTACAACAAAATGTAAGCTACTGATTTTGTTTCTCTTGATAAAAAAAAAAATAGTCATCGCCCGCATCTGAAAAACCACGAATAAAAAGTAAAAAAAAACCAGGTGTAATTCCCCTTCTACCCCTTCTACCAGGTGTAATTCCGCAATCGACTTGCAGAACCTTGACCATGCATTCTTCACCCAAGCTCAGCCAAGTCAGATGCCGCGGTTCTTGCTTCCCGGTACCAGAACTTCATGCCAACGTTGGCTTCACGCTACCAGCGAGGGAGCGATTGAATATTCGTACGCCAAAAAAAGGCGAAGGTCTGAGTTGGCGTGGGATATATACGAGTAATATCTGAAATACTAATTTTCCCCAGTCACTTCTGGAGTATAGAAATAGTTAGGAGTGTTCATAAAAATGCTAGCCTTGTTACCAGTTTTAAGTTTAAGCACTAGCTTTTGAAATCTAGTAAAAGCTTTTAGCACTGCTGTATTTGCTCAAACGAAGTGAATAACCTGATGCTCGTGCTTTAAAGCAATGACTTGTTGCTCTCGCAAAAGCTAACAGAAGTCTTGGTACGGAATCTAAATGCATTTTTTCCTCATGCTGAGGGCAGTATTTCAGCTAGAACAAGGAGGACAACGATCTCCTGTTGAGATACACATCTCTAATTACAGAATAAACTCATATTAACAAATTGCAAGTACCCAAGATGAAATAGCTAAAGAAACATTTTATCAATATAACAAGCGGCTACAGCGACTGCCTAGTCGCACCGGTCTTCTGTACAGTTCCTCCACTTCCAATGTTGAGGAGCACACCTCTATACTAATCTAAAAGCAGTAGCTATCACAATTGTCGGTTAAAAATGTGTTAGCTTTTAGGCCTATTTTACATTTTAGGCGTAATTCTCAACTTTTAGGCCTAATTGAAACCATCAGTTTTAATTTCGTCAGTAGCAGCTAACGGCGATATGGATTGTATAGTTAAGCCTATTCATTTTTGCAACACGGTACGCCTACAGGCACACAGTTACAATGTTACAACGTAACGCGCAACGTAGCATATATAGATCAGTGATGGAAGGGAAGTGACGAGAGACGCTGTTGATGAAGCCAACAGCGACTCGTAGCAACTTGACGTTGCCATGGTAACATGATTTTAGGCTTAATTTTCATTTTTAGGCCTAATTTTCATTTTAAGGCCTAATTTTAAAAATGCAGTTTTAATTTCGTAAGTAGCAGATATAGGCCTAATGGAGAATTTGGTTCGACGGTAAGCCTATTCATTCATGCAACAATGCGACGAGACTATTTTAAACGAAGCTAAAATCCATTTGTTTTTATTGAGTGTTACCTTAGCATTTTAATTCGACGATGAAATGTTATTATTTAATTTAGTTACCTCGAAGAATTCTATTAGCTATAAGGAAGTAACGATGTTTTAATTTGCCATGTTATTTAACTAACTTTTGACACTAAATGTAACGTTGTAAACAATGGTCGTCAATTTCTGGTACCGTTGCGAAGTTAAAAAAAGCGATGGACGGACAAAGTCGTTGCAATAGTCTTCTCATCCGGTACGGCTGTACAGAAGACTAAAAGAGCAGTGCTATGTTAGAAATTTCGGAAAAGGAATGAAATGAAAATGGAAACTGATTCTTGTGGTTAATCCGTTGTAACTAATGTGCTATCACTGAGGTGAGTACCAATTTTAGTGATTGAGTTAGATGAGATAAATAGTCAGTGGACCAGGCATGGGAAATTCCTCTAATTCCACACAGGTTTAATTTTTTATCAGTTAAGCATGATATAAAGTTTTGAAGTGTCTTCGTTAAGTCCAGGAAGACTTCAAAATAATCTTATCAGAGTCCAACGCTTTATAAATATTAGTGTTAAAAAACGCTTAAGCGTATAAAATACGGATGTAAGCCATAAAAAACTTAAAGCCCTATAAAGAAACAGATATTAAAAAAAGACATGTAAGCCATCAGCGTCGCACTAATACGTGTAAAAGAAGCTCCAGCTTGTTTTTTGGGTCGGTGGAG